>MU224474.1:2517995-2529397 GCA_018584345.1 Thuja plicata | reverse complement strand
TGGTTGGAAGATGTTAATATCTTGATCACAATTTTCTTGACATCGATTACATCCTTCTTGACACATATACATTAAAAAAATCTTGGTATTGTGATTAATTTCAATTGGAATTGAATATCTTGGCATTTTGATTAATAAATTTCAGTATGATTGTGCACTCTACTAATTCTCAAACTTTTTTATTTCACATGAGCATGAGCATTTTGATGATCTACATTCATATCATGAGCATTAGAATGTGTACTGCTACATTGGTATATTGGTCTTCATATATTCTTCATATACGAGTCATTGATATATGCATTGGCACAATAAGTATACAATTCATTGATATATGCATTGGTACAATACATCTTCTAGCATAATACTGGCACAATACATCTTCATGAATAAGTTGGCATATACAGTTTGTTTTACTTTCACAGTTTGGTTTACATCTTCATTATTCCTCTTTATGACGGTGGATATGAGGGTGTCATTATATGTGCATTTGATTTTAATGATGATGTTCAAGATAAGACACAAAACATAAGTCACTCTAAAAGTGACTATAATCTTCTTTATATATGATGCTCCAAGATTCAAAGTGGAAATAAATTTATAAAGCTTATATTGTTTTGCAATTTTAAAAAATAATAAAAGGCAAATGACTTTTGGTCGACATTGCACTTGGTATGTTTTTTATCTCACATTGGGATATTAATCTCATCGACGTTGAGTGTGTTGTGAACAAGATGGAAATAAAAATGGGATCAAAATCCCATCGACGTTGAATAAAGATGAAAGAGATGATAAATGCCTTTGGGTCGACATTTGCAAAAACATTGTAAAAGTTTAGTATATTTGCCATGTTACAACTTCCCATTCACTCCTATCCACTCATCTTTCACCATTATTCTACTATATCCCTTCTAGACCTGTCTAGTAGCCCTTCAAACCCTGAAATCATCAATTTACTCTCAAAATCTCCAATATTGGTGCTTTCAAATGCACCATCCACTGTATGTGTTCACCAGACCTGTCACGGTTTCTTCTCACTTTCCCTGCATTAAAAACCACATAAACTACATAAGGTACATTCCAGGCATCTATTTCTCAGCTTATGTCATTGGTTCTTTAGTATTTTTACTTTATAACTTACAGACTCACTTCCTATCCTAGACTATGAAAATTAAATGTGAGTATAACATTTTGAAAGAAGTCAAATTAGCTTATGATAAAACAGAAGGGAATTGGTTCTTCAAACTATTTGGTTGTGTTGATTTCATCTTCTCAAGGGAGAGGGGCCAATTGGAATATTTTTTGTCTTAGAGGTTTGGCATTATGAAGAGTTAATTGGAAAATGTTCAAATTTATGCATGAAAGTGAACTTCCCTACATATTCTACCACCTTTGTTTTGTAAGAACTTGGGGGGGGGGGATTTTTTTACATAATAATATTTAGTTCTGGACATGTCTGTTTGAGAAATTTTGTTGGAAAGGAAATAGCTACCTTAAATTGTTGGGTAAACTAAAAGAACACTCTAGTTTTGTTCTTTCTTATAAATATTTAGTAAATTTTTCTTATTCATAGAAATGAAGTATTCAGGATCTTATTGGAACTTTTTTATACACGATTGTTAAATATCATCAAAGAATGAACATAAGATTAACTCTTTCTTGTATATGTATCATTGGCTTTTGGCATAACATAGCTAACCAATACAAAAATGTTTTTGATGGGTCAAAAAATAATGAATTATTATCAAAATAGCTATAATGCATCGCCATCAATGCAATTCAAGAACTTGTTATGCCCTGCATACCCGTCCCTACATTTTGTGTGCAAAATGTTGGGTCCCCTCTTTTCGCTTTGGCTCTTGCCTTGTTTTCTTTACTTTCTTCATTTCCCTCTTCGGGATTTTCCTCCCACGAGGTTTGTTTGCTTTCTATTTTTGTCTTCTTGTGTCTCTGAAACCCGATCCTGGAGTTTGTTTGTTCTTTCCAGAGCCAGATTCCAGACTCTGGGATTCTCCACCACAATGTCTTCTTCTCGCAAGAAGGTATGGTTGCATGGAATCCCCGGGCCTGGAATCCAGAGGTTTACCTATTCTGAAGTTTGTGGAGGAGAGTGTATCTTTCTTTTACCCTAAGAGTATAAATATAAATTACCTGTCACTTTCACAGTTACCATGATTAAACACTTAGAGCTTTCAGAGAGTCCTAAGCGATTGAACTACGATTAAGCTACGACGTGCTCTATGCATAGTAGTTGATTACAAGATGATTTTCAGTGTTGGTTAGTGATCATTTGAAGGTTGATATTGTTGCAAAGCATTCCTTGTGCCCTTCTCCCCTTGATTTCCTCCATGCTTCCTAGTAGGTTCTCTGGTTTCTACTTTTTGTCCCTTCTGGTTTTGTTTTCATTTCATTTTCTCTGGCTTTGCGGTTTTCATTTTTCATGTTTTGCTTTTGGTTTGCCTCCCGTTGGTGGGTTGGCTCTTCCAGAGGGTTGTCCTCCCTCTGTGTAGTTGTAAGCTAGTTTTTATAGTGTACATTATCTAGGGTAGGCCTTGGGCCTGCGTAAATATGTATAGTTGTGTAACTAGTCTGTAGATTTTGTAAATACTATGTATTTTGATGTACATGTGTTTCAGCCTTTGGCCCTCTATGAATTCATGTATATATCTTATCTATATCCCTCTAAACTGATGAGTTCATGTCACTCTATTGTGTTTTTTCACTTACCATACTGAGCTCGTCGAGATGGAGTCACCACAGTTCAAACTCAGCACCTCGTTGGTTCAAGTCATGGCAACTTTCTCTCTTCTTTGTCCCATCACCTTAATGGCGAGATTGATTTCCCATGAGTGGGCATTCAAACCATGTCCCATCTGGAATTCAATTTTACCCTGTATCAGCCCACTTGTCGCCATTAATGCCTTTATGTCACCCGTCACATGACTACATGCCAACCCACGTCAACTGAGTACATTTTCCCTCTGGTCACGTCGACATGGTAATGGCTAGTTCATCCAGACTCCAGGTCCTGAGCAATCCCTTGCACCTCATTTCCCCTTACCACCTGTTTCAACACCTCGGAGTCCTGCTCATGTCTATTTTAAGTATTTCAAAATTTTTGGTATGTACTAACACTTTTTGGACAGGTGCAGGGTGGTGATGATTTCCCCATAGTTCCTAATATTATTTTATATATACCATGTTCTAATGGTTCTCTAGTCTTGCAGGTTGTGGATAAGCTAACCAAGATGTTTGAAGTAATCACCCCTCCTGATAGCCTGGAGCTACCTACCACTTCCTCCCGGATGACCACAAAAACCAAGGCCAAAAAGTTACTAGCAAAGCTGCCACTCACCTCCAAATATCCAAAGGAGGGTGTTCTCATGGGATCCAAGGTGGATTCCAGAGCTCAAGAAATAACGGACACAGAGCCTGGACCCTGGGTTGAAATGCAAGGCTTGATCCAAGTCGTTTACAGGTTGAAGGCCACGGAAGATAATTTGGCCACTCAGCTAGCCGCCTCTAGCATCATTAAGGCGGCAAAATTTTCATGTTTAGTGAAATCACTGGAGTTAATAATCCAACTAGCAACTTTGTATAATGCACCTACTCAAACTGTTCTGCTTCCAGATCCCCGGCCACTATAGTACCCAGCAACAATTGTCACCCTAGACGCAACAACTTTCACCTCAGAGCTGGGGATCCCACAGTTTAAGGAGTCCATTATCCAGAATTGGGTCCATACATTGCAGGAGTTTGAGGACACTTCCCTTATCTCCCAGCAATATCTTAACAGCCACTGGTTGAAGTCCCCAAAGATGGATTGTAGGAGGATGAAGATGGAAATTCCCCGCGGGGAGTTCAAAGAGCCCATTCAGGAGGGCATTATATTCATGTGCAGGATCTTTGGATTTCCCCATGCATGGATGTACTACTTTCTCGGCATGGATGTACTACTTTCTTTACATACTGGGTGGTTATCATAGCCAATCACGTGGACATGCAGCTGAAGGGTGTCATCCAGCATTCTAAGTTCTACATGACATCATACATGCTATGGGCACTTGCCCAACAAAGACCAGCTTTTCCAATATTGGGAATAGTTGGAGAACTTGGAAATGGACCAGGTCAAGTAACACCATGGGATTATTATCCCCAAATATAGTGGGAACTAAGTTTCCTAAACTTCTGTTGGGTAAATGATGCTTTCATTTACCATAATATCCTAACACTTACTTAGGATTCTGGGTACTGATTGTTGCAGGCGGCAATGAATTTGGTCAACACCTATGGCTGTTATTTCATTCAATTTTAGTACCACACCTACATTTGGGTGACCGGATTCTTTGAGAAGCCCCATCTTCTTCCTCGGTATTGCGAGGACAGAATTATTCTTTTAGAGGTCTTCCAGCAAATGATGGATCTGCATGCCTTCTTTACATTGAAGAAGGTCATCAATGTCCCATTCCCATTTTCATGCAGGAATTATACATGTAGCCTCACCGCTACAAGGGAGGCAGACAGCGAATTGAAAATCCTGGGACTGGTGGAATTCCACCACGCTAGGAAAAACTACGATCCTCTAGATAAGATTTCCACAGCGCTCCCCCAGGCATCCCCACCACATCAAGAAGATATTGAAGATTTTTGGGCGGACTGCCAAGATAGTTTTGATCTCCGGGCCTGACAACATTTGCGCATGAGAAAGGGACTCATGAAGGCACTCGACCTTTAGACTTTTCCAAAGGGATTTTCAAATGACGGACCGCTAGAGGATCCAACATATAAAGGACAGGGATTGGACAAGTTAGATCTCCCTCTGGTGGATTGTGCCACCCCTGAGGACCTGACAATTGAAGGGTATGTCACCCTATTTTGGAAACAAGTCACCAATATTTTTCTCGTGTGTGTCCCAAGGGCACCTGGGAGAAACCAGCAGTTCCTAAGGACACTCCCTCCTCCGTTGATGCCAGACCTTCTCCCTCTTCCGCTAACACCAGACCTAGCACAAGAAAAGGAAAAGAAAAGGAGGGTGCCTCAGCCAAAGTACCTCCCCAAGGTCCCACCCCTATAATGGTTCAACTATAGAAACAAATGGAGTCGGTGAGGCTGGTTAGCCAGCAGCTAAGCACGCAAATATATTTTGGCCTCCTTGTTTCTCTGATGGCGTCTGCTCTCCCAGTGGGATCCCCATCATTGGCCGTGATGATTAGTAGACAAAATTTTGCTAAGGTGGAGTCTACCAGTATTCAGGATACTGGGGTCCTGTTGGTAAGAAATAAAAAGAAGGTGACCCCCACACCAAGCACAGCTGCCAACCCTGGTATGCCAAATGTACCACTAGTTGATGTTGTATGTGTTAATTTTGGCCTAGTATAATAGGACTTTGATGATTCAGAAGAATGAAAAATGCAACAAAATTGGTTAGGGTTGCAAGATGCCAATTTTGGGGTGTTACAGATGTTATTTTGGATTCCCTTGAACTTGAATAAATCCTTGAAAACCCCCCCACACACCAATTTTAATGATGTGTTTGGGGCGGATGAAATCATGAACTTGCAGGGGGATATCAGCCAGGCGGTAGAGGAAATTTCTGCTCAACATAGGGAGGAGATCCCAGAAGAAGAAGCAGCGTCAAAACAAGAAACCTGGGATGAATCACAAAAGGAGCCTGAATGGGAAAAGACACCGGTCCAAGATATCAAAGATACACTAAGGAATCTCATAGATGAGCAGCCGATGGTTGGGGAACCCAGACCTACGGGATCAACTGTGCCCCTTTCATTGTATTCCAGATGCCTTTGGATACTCTGGGTGATCAAGTGCCCCGGAGCACATTTGGTGAGGTAGTAACGGTGGCTGCATTATTAAACTATGACTAGAGACCTCACCCACCCCTAGAGGATATTCTGATGGAGGAGAATGTTCCAACAGATGAGGCTAATGAAGCCCAAGAATAGTAGCACCAGATTGATCAGGAAGTCCTGGGCAATGAGAATGCAGGATCAGCTGACGCCAGGAGGGACAAGGAAGCCCTCGAAGATACAAGCAATGTTGAGACCAGAGAAAAGGTTATGGATATCACAACAAAGGATGCCAGCATGGTGGAAAATACTGAAGGTTTTAGGGAACAAGAAAAGGAACAAGAGAAAGAGAGGGAGAAAGAGCTTGAAGATAATGTACATTCCAGGAACACACCACCAGATTCTGAAGGGAATCCTGATGAACAGGTCTTAACAGTGAATCTGCCCCAGCCACCCCCATGGCTGGTCGAATCAAGGAAAAGAAAGGCCCCGGTGGTAGCATCAAGCGCTCCACTCTCATTGGTCAAAATGATGGCTAGAAATGTAGAGGCCCAAAAGCCCAAGAAAGTGCAAATAGTCCATACTCTCCAGATTGGGCCGGCGAGAAACACAGTTGCCACTATCGTAACACCCCCTCCAAGTGCAGATGCAGCAGCTGTAAGGCCCGAAGACTATAACATTACAGAGGTGGCACTGGGAAGGAGAGACAAGCAAGGTGAACTTGACTTGCTAAGAGAGGCCACAAAAGTAGTAGAGGCCAGATACATCAAATAGGGCCAGAAGCTAAAGGAAGAAGGAGAGACTAACACTAATCTCCTCTCACTTGTGGCAGAACTAACACAGTCTTTGGCCGAAGTCCACCCTAGAACCCCTTCCTCCAGATTGTCGCTTGTGCAAGGCGACGTGGATTCTCTCCGGATCATGAAGAAGAAGGCACAAGTTGTAGATGAGTGGGCCATCAAGAAAGTAGCCACCATGAGACAATTTCTAGTGGTGTCCCTCCCAGACCTTTACTGGGTCGACACTCTTCTCAGCTAGGAAAATGGCTCCGCTCTTATATGGGAGCAAGATTTAGCAAAGTATGAAAAGTGGAAGGCCGGGCTGGAAGAAATTCACAACATAAGAGAAGAAGCCGCCACAGAGGTGGGTATTTTGGGAGATGAATCATATGATTCCCTCCAAGCCCAGTACTCTAGACTTGTCCTCAAGATTGAGGTATGCAAGGAACTGGTAAAGGCCTTGAAAGAGAAAGTGACAGCGGCCCAATACCCCTTAGGCCTGTTTCAAGCATTCGTGGATGGAGTATCGCAAGTTGATCCCTTCACCACCGCAACATTTACCTCGAAGGACTACATCCTCAGCAAGTTTGATGAACGGATGGAGTCCCTGTATCCACCTGCCAGAGATTTTGACCAGGGCAGGTTATCCAGATTATCCAAGACAATGATCCGGTCACATGATGCTATCAAGATGGTGGATGAATTTCAGAATGGTGCTGGAGATGTTGAGGAAGCATTGGAGGTTGTTCACAGTCAGTGGGACAGTATCAGAGACATAAATGAAGAAAGCATAAGCCAAGTGTTGGAGGCTTGGGAAAAACCATAAGGAACAATAAAGTTCTCCAGATTCTGGAGAATCTCACCAACCATGTATCGGTTGTATTCTTTATTCTTTGAGGCGCAAGCTTCCAGATCCCAGAGTCCCAGATCCAATATTACTTTTTTCAAATTCTTTAAAGTGACCCGTGTCCCGGTTCCCAAAGCTGACTGGTCATTTTCAAGGTAGTTAATAAAGATGTCAGAAAGTAGGTAACCGCAACGAGGCACGTCAGCTCAACAAGAAGGTTATAATAGGTAGTCTCCCCAAGGCATCATTCCAACATAACACCTAATGCATCAGAGATAGGACACCACTTTCCCATTAATGAGGAATGTAGCCTCGATCCTCGGGGGATCAGATTTCTTCTTTTCTCCTCCTGGCTCCCTTCTCGAGGCCGATTCTTTCACTCCTCTTTTCTTGTCTTATTCTTCTGACATGTCAGACCTTTTCCATCTTGAGGTCCTTTGTAGCATGGCACAGGTAGTACCGGCCACCAGAAATGGTATTATATTGTTAAGTCTAAAATAAGTTAGGTCAATTTTAGGTCAAAACTTGTGTATAAATAATAAGTCTAACCTCATTCCAAGGGTCGGCAAAATTGATGATTTTGCAGTCCATAGCTAATAGCATTTCATTTTTCTCAGTTCTTAGTTGCAGAGATCAATGATCCTTAGTTTTAGAAGCTCTCAGTAGTTAAATGCTCCCCTGGAGCCACCATTGTTGTATGCACCAGTGCTTGCTGGAAACCTGTTAATGAAGAAGGAAGGATTCTATCAATGATGTTGGTGGAATTCTGATCTCTGGGTTAATGGTATTTTATGTTGCATGTTCTTTATGTCCCTTGCTCTGATATTTTAAGTAGATTAACGACCTTCTTTTCCTCTGCTATTGATTGAATACAAACTGATGGTTCTGTATTTCTTCAGTATTTAGTGTAGCATGTTAGAGCTTGATTGATGTTTCAAATGTTTGGCATGACTATAGGTAGATGAAATAATCCTAACTCTGCAATATCTTTGAAGTTTATTTGGTAAAGTCAATGAATGCTTGCAGGAAACCCCACTCACTTAAATTCCCGGAGAAGACAAGCCAAGATAACCAGCTATCCCCCTGAACAAAACAATCACATTCCCAACTAAGCTCCCGCACTGTCGAGACCCAACTCTCACGTGCTTGAAGGCTTGGGGAATCTCATTTCCCTGGACAACCTTTACAGGCAAAGTTGGTTGGTACCTCGATACCCGGTGACAACTTACATCTATTGGCGGACCTGGTCACAAAGACCCGTCAACAGAACCCAAAAAAATACATCTAAACAAAATAATATTGAAATTAAACTAAACAACCAACTATCGTAAAAAAAACAAAAATTTAAGATGAATTAAAAAAAATGTTAATTAAAATTTTACATTATTGGATCAAGATAATAGAACTTTTAGGGTTAGGGCTAGTGGCCCACTTTCAAGGGAAGCAAGTTTCTTCAAGATCTTTGGGACATCTGATCTTCCCTCAACATCATCATCGTGGAGAAAAACCCCACAAATGATCTAAGGGAGACAACTCCTCACTTCTGTTGATGGAAATGGTGGGTGGAAAAGGGACATTTCCCCAAATTATCTAAGACTTTAGAATATCCCACCTCTAGATACAATAGTTTTTAGGAGGGAACATTAAATTGGAACACTAATAGAAAAAAAAGAGTCCAAAAATAGGCACAAGTTTTCAGCTAAAATAGTGTTCAACATCAAAGTATTAAGATATGATTGTTGAAATCAATAAGAAATATAATATTAGATAAAAGAGAACTTGACATTATCAATATATTATAAAATCAATTAAAAGCCTTAAATATGTCCAATACTAATTTGAACAAGATTAGTGGAGTGATGTTTTTAACTATGTTCCCTTTCTCATGAGCAACTTAAGGTATATTATACATGTATAATTCAAATAAATAGACAAGATGACAAATAAGGATGAAATATCCCACACCAATGAGATTTTAATAGGATAGAAAGTATACTAAGAAGGTTTTAATGGACACAAAAGATGGGGGCACTAAACTTGGAATTCTTGGTCTTGTTGAGAGAAGAAAAATATTCAAGCTTCTCCAACTTCCCTTATTGGTTTGCATGTGCCACAGGTAGCATAGTTAACACAGGGGTGGGAGTGACTTCACATGTTGAGGGTTATAACTAACAATCACTGACTGTACCCCTGTAACCAGTCACTACACCAGTCAAATCCCTGGTGTTCAATGACAAAGGCAATGAAAATATAATATAACCAAGTAAAAACAAATGCAAAGAGACGTTCCTACATTCCAAACAAAGCCAATATCATGTTCAAATCAAATACAATAGTTTTTTGTTGTTCGACTGTATCCGTAGGCCAGTGGAATACACAGTTTGCAAAGAAATTTTGATTTTATTGATTCAAACTATTACAAACTTGATCCATCTCAGATCAACACCTCCCTACTTCATGGATCTCCATCTCAGGAGACATTAACTCTCCAAATATCCAACAACACAACACCCTTTTCCCATTCTAAATAATCATAAAAGGTTTAGAGACAACCTTAGAAATCTAACTTAACCTATAACCCCTAATAACCCCAACTAACTCCAATTAAGCCCTATTTGGCTTATACTGCCAATATAGGCAATTTACAAGACTTTGCACTCTTAGTGCTCTTAACAATATTTAGAGGCTTCTATAGCCTTATTACATCATTATAGACCCTTATAGTTCATCTTCCCAATCCCCTAACCTAGGATCAATCCATAATCCATTATAACCAACCTTTGTTTTGTTAGTTTTAGGCCATATCAAAAAATTGTCCCCAATTCATTCTCCTACAATTGTAACTACAAGTCTCTGGATAAATTCTATATATATAATGTTGAGCATTATAGCTAAGAATTATTTTAGTATTAATTAGAAAGGTTAAAATAAATGCAAAATATATGTAAATAGGAAACTAGTTGAAACACCGACTTTCTACTTTCAATGCTTTAGAATCCTATTTAAAAAAAAACTAATGGAATTTGAATTATAAATATAAGAGAAACTTCCATGAAATACAATCAATTGGCCTCGGTGGTTAAAAATTTTGCATTGTTTTTTTTTTGTTCCAGATAAAACAGGACAGCCAAACTGTATTTTCAATATTGCAATACCATCTCATTAAAAAAATAAACATAACAAAATGAATGTTTATATTCATATTTATTAATTTCTTCAGTGTCAAACAACTGAGATGGAAAACATGTAGATTTAAGAATGTCAACAGGAAAATAATCATGAAGCAAAATAGCATAAATGCATTATTCATATTTTGTTCCCTTTCAACAAATAAGGGGAAGACGAACATCGCCATGAAAGCTGCAGACAGAAGAATGCCAGCTATTGCTAGTGCAATCAGTAGCCACCGCGCAATACCAGTACAAGGTGGAGAAAATAACCTCTGTCAACACCATAACCTTCGATTTTATCCTCATTGCACATTTTTTTCCCCCCATATATGATCCTTTGTTGCAGTGGTGGTATTCCTTCCTTTTCCTCGACCAACTCTTTGATCCGCTGGACCTCTTTAAGCTCTACCTCTTTTCCAGTAAGGGTTTTCACCTTGATGGAAAGGCCTCCCCTTAACCTCAATACCAAATAGAAAGCTAATTCCTTCTGGATATTATAATCCGCAAGAGTCCATTCATCTTCCAACTGTTTCCCAGCAAGTATCAACCACTGCTGATGTCGCGGGATACCTTGCCTGTCATAAATTTTTGCCTTGACATTGTCGATAGTATCATTGCTCTCAATCAAGGAATCCACTAATATCTACATCTTTACTTTCTTCTCTAGAGCTCCGGAGTAATATATGATCTCTAAACCTCCTTAATAAGATATCATCTATAAACTTCCTCAATCGACAATTTTGCATTGTTAAAATTCAACCTCCAATAAAGCATTATTTTTACATATAAATATAGGAAGAAA
>MU224474.1:2500098-2514737 GCA_018584345.1 Thuja plicata | reverse complement strand
GTGTCCCATGTTTTTGCTAAGTTGGATCAAATTGCTCAAGTTTTATTGTTATGTGTGTAATTTGGACTTGAGCTTAATGTTTACCCCTAGATTGCGATCCTCTCAAGTATAATATTTAGTGATCAATTTTTAAGTACTTTTTTGCATCATTGTATATTCACTGGCATGAGATTGCATAAGTTATTATATGTGCTCTTCTGGAATCAGATGTTTTTCATTTTATTTTGTTATTTTTTTTGTTGCATAGGACTATTGACTGTGAAACAAGGCTCCCCTTCATTGGGCCTTCACAATACACATTGTAGGCCCTCTTCCACCACTCTTTGCCCAAGTGTGATTCCTCCAAACAAAAGAAAAACAATGCAGTGATGTTGTCAAAACTTCAATAATGGACTCCTTGGCAACTAATGCTCAAAAATTTCAGGCTTGGAGTTTGATCCCTCACAACCTGTACGTAGAGATACTCATGGCCTAAAAAATAATAGCCAGCCCATTTTTTAAGGAGAATGAATGTTATAAGTACATCACATACACTCACTTTCTTTTCATAATGTTTCTCATTTTCATATTCTTGCAACTTTGAATTATCTCCCTCCATCTGTAAAGAAAACTATATTCATGTCCGCCATTTATAGATATGTTGTCACAGTTGGGAGGACATTGGTTTGTCCCTTTATCCATTAGGACACTAAACTCTTTAAAACTCTAAAGTGACACTAAAAAAATACATGCGACGTTGAACCATCAGAAATTTTTGATGAATCGACGTCACATGTATAGAAAATACGTCGCACATCTATCTTAATTGCGACACCAACAAACACTAACGATGGCATGTTGAAGTTCACCATCACAAATTATGACAAATGTGCAACGTATTTTACATACATGCGACGTTGAGCCATTGGAAATTGCCGACGGATCGACGTCACATGTATAGCAAATACGTCGCACATCTATCTTAATTTACGACGCCCATAAACTCTAATGATGGCATGCTGAAGTTTTTAGACGGTGCAAACTGCGACGGTTAACACAAAAAATGCAACGCCTACATGTCGTACTAGCGACAGCTAAAATGTGTAATGATAGCATGATAACCATCATAGCCAGCTCGTATTGTGATGGTTAGTATTGTTGCAATAACGACAAACTATACAACTGTCATTGTTTCTAACACCAAAACTGCAACACTGGTCTCTGTCGCTTGGCCAACGAGACAGTGTCAGAAAAGTGACACATATCTGTCAAAAAATGGTCCCAAATGTTGTAGTGTGGCTATCCCTCTATATAAAACTCTATTTCTAATCCATAGAAGTGTCTGCGGCTACAATCATCATCACATCACACTATTTTGATTGATTACACATCTATTTATACAATGAGTTTTTACTCTAAATGAGTTTCATGCATAACAATGATAACTCTATGATTAAAGGTTTACAACTTCACCTTGATCTCCTAGTTTTCATGTTTTCAATTAGTTAGACTGAATAAAATAATCACTATTGCATTTTTTGTCCCTTAAGAAATGGATTTAAAGCTAATCAAAAAGATAAATATAAAACACAAGTGTTCTATCTGATGTGGAAGTCAGATCCACATTTCTTAGGACTTATAATTGTCTCTCGGTAGACTGGTGCTTGGGTTTCTCTATAGTCTTCCTGTTGGGTTCCTCTGTGAACTACCTGTCGGGTTACTTTGTTAGTTTACACTGTTAGGTTCCACTTCAACATTTTTGGGTTGTACTTGAAATTGTGTCGTCAGTTTACATTGTAACCTGCACTGCTGGGTTACACTATAAACTTTGTTGTCGGGTTCCCTTGTGAAGTTGTCTGTCGGGTTGCACTAAACCTATCTTTCGGTGTTGGTGTTACCGACAATTCAAAACTATTTTCCTTTGCATACTAATGGAAAAATATGTCATCAATCTCCCCCTTGGACATTAGTACAAAAAATTGACATGTGCAAAAACTAAAATGTTTAGTATATACACCATGTGTGTTGATATTGCGGTGACTGATAGGGAAAAATATTTGCTTTTTCAGGAAAAAGAAGACCGACATTGTAAAACCCTAAAATGGTCAATTTTAGAGGTTGCCCTAAAACACGTGTTATAAGCGGCTGAGATGCATAATACATTGTAATGTTGGTGTAATATTTTGTTGGATAATAAGAAAGGTTGGATGGCTATGTAGGTGGATGTAGCCTAGGTTTTGGGTGAACAACGTTAAATCTGTGTGTTATTTGTATTCATTTTTATTCTTCTTTTGTTTTTTGCATATAGCTGTTTATTCTTATATTATTTCGGATCTGTCAAACCCTAACAATGTGTTCACCTTGTCAGTATGTATGACTCCCCCTATGTGTATGCTTTGGTATATATATATAATTTGACTTTATACTATTTCCCTTTTTCACCTTATCTTCTTCCTTTATCATATCATTTCCCCCCTCTATTCATATCATTTTCCCCCTTTTTTGATAGTAAGGGAAAAGGTGTAATTATTTACAACTTGTCAAAAATGTGGGAATGGGATTTCTTCATGTCTTCCATCATTTTCTCTCATTTCTCCTGTAGGTGTTCCAAAGCCATTTTCTCCAATGTAATCCTTGGGTGCATATCATAGATGTTGTCGGTGACAGACATCTCCGGCGTGGCAATTATTTTTCTGGTCGTAGTCATATGTTGTTTTAGTAGTATGAGATTAGGTAGAATTAGAGCTTGTAGCTTGGTTACCTCATCTCTAAACTTTGATTCTGCCCCTTGAATCCGAAGTCTCAACTTCTTTGCTTCCATTACCTTTTCATAATGCAACATAATTGCACTGTCAATGGTTGAGAGACCTTGTTAACTAGCAGTAAGATCTGCATCTATCTTTGAAATCTTCTCACTTTTTTCCTTAGTGAAGTGCTCTAATGTGCTTAACTTTTGAATTAAGGTGATAGCTTCTTAAATGAGTGGTTCTAATTCATTTACTAGTTTAGATAACTTTACCTTGTTCTTAGCCATTTCTTGGCCGATTTTCCCTATCAATTTGTATTGATACTTTTGTTTTTCTCTTTCTTCTATGGCCTTCTTTGCATCCACATTTTGTGATGTGATGGCTTCGATAAGAACATCTAGTTGATCAATGATAGAAGCGTTTTGATCAATATATGTATCAAGTACAATCTATTGTAGTATTTCCTTGGTTGTTTCAAGTACATGTGTATCCTTTGTCTCCTTCTTAAGCTTATCTTGGATAGCTTTTCTTTTACAAAGTTTATCATACTTTGTAAGTGACTCTGGATCCAATGTCCTTGGATCACAGTCTGGTATTTCAATTATCTCTTCCAGTGTAACTGGATTCTTATTCTTCTTCTTCTTCTTCTTCTTCTTCTTCTTCTTCTTGGAAAGTGTTGTGGAGGCACCTGTATGCAGTACAATAGCAAGTTACTTAGCTTGGTCTGATGTGCTTGATGAAGGCTTTGGGGGTGTTGTGCCTTTTTTCTGTTGCTCGGTGTCTACTTGTCAGTTTGGTGTAGATGTCTCCACATCAACCTTTTCTTTATCTGCAACTTCTCCTTCGGTATGCTTAGGAGTGGAATCACCTTGCTTCTCTTCTTCACCTTTATTTTCTTTCTTTTCTCCATCTGATTCTTTTTGTGCTTCATTTGTTACATTCTACTCATCTTCACCCTTATCCTTGGGTATGCTTGCATCAGGCTTGTGTGTCTTCTCCTTTTGTCAAATGATATTGATAGCCTATATCAATAATGGCATTTGGCCCAGTATATTCACTTGTGCAGCATCTGTAGTTGTATCTTGTTCCTTGGGCTTCTCAACGGTAACAGTAACATCTTCATCTACCTTTACCTCCTCTACAGGATCATCTTTGGTGATATCAATGATATTTGTATCTGTGATTGTATCATCTTCAAAATCCCCTAATGATTGTATAATATGAGGAATTTCATCCATTTCCTTGCTTTCTTTTGTATTCAATTTAGCTTGAGTGACATCCTCATCATCATTTATCAGAATGTTCTCTGGGCTCGGTATATCCTCTTTTTCTTTATTATGAGGCTTGTTGGTGAGTTCCAATGCTTTCTCGGGTCTTGTGTCCTTTTCAGGTACATCGAGTTCTTTTCTCCAAGTATCCTCACTTTCTTTGTCAAGTTCAATAAAATTTCCCCATAGGACTTTGTAAGCTCTCAATTTTGCTGAGAACCTTTTTGAGTGTAACTTCATCATTTCGTCAATTTCTTCCATTTTGGACTCGGGTGGCATAACAGAAACTAGGGTTCTTTCCCTTATCTATTTTTCTAAATTCAATGTGAATTTCCACCTTGTTGATAGTCTGTCAAGAAGTTCTTGTGGTGTTTTACCTTCAAACTATAATGGTATATATTTAAATATACACATTGTTGTGACGATTGCTTCCTCTATCTTGTTCTGATCCTCGGGATTTAGAGTTAGCCATTTTTTTATTTTAGGGTTAGTTATTGAACCTGATTTGATCATTGATGCACATACCTCATTAGTTGTAATAGGAAATTTGTTCTTAACTAGTTGTTCTTCTTGTTCGGTTTCTTCTATATCTTCCTTACTTATGATGAATTTTCTTCTTTTCATTGGTCCCTATTTCCCAGTTTGAGGCTTCCTCTTGTAAGTCCTCACTTGTCCTTTCTTGACCGGTGATGAAGTTGCATCTTTTTTTCTCTAACTTATAGTCCTTGATGCAAAAGTATTCTTTGGTTTCTTTACAGGTGGTGGTGGTGCATCAAACTCTATAGATTTGGAGTCACTCAATTTCTCTTCTTCACCGATGGGTGATTGTCCCTCAATGTCATCCTTTTGTTCTGACTCTTCATCATCTACTGACAACTTCTTCTTGAGTGTCTTTACCATTTTGTCTTTCTTTGTGTCAATTTTCTTCACAACTAAGCCTGTTTTTATTCTTTCCTTGGCTTCCTCATAGGTTCCAAACCTAGGTTGTGAATTTTCCAATGGTTCATTTAACAATACTTCAATAGCATTTGTGGCTTGATCTATGTTGACCTCGTAGTCAAGTGGTGCTAACCATGTTGTCCTCGGTACAATTTGTTTGATAAAAGTGTTATCGGTGTCCACCATAAAGAAAATATCAGTCTTATAATTTTCTATTAGTTGTTCTAGTATCCTCATCCTTTTCTGCATCCTATCCTTAAATCCAGTGAAGTATTCATCCATAACTGATGTAAATTTGTCACCTAGTGACTTGATGAATTCATTTAATTGAATTGTCACTGGTCGGGTAGTATCCCAGTTGACATTACCAATAGATGGAAAGAAGTCTTGAAAGTAGAAAAACATGCACATTAGAAGTGATTTGAACTTACATGAGTTGGACTTTGCAGATCTAATTGTCTTAAAGTTCTGGTCTAACTACTTCAGTAGAAGCTCAAATAGATCTAATTATAGACCCTTCTTTACAATCTTATGGGCAGTGTCAACTACTCCACATGCAATGTTGTTCATCATGCTGGCTTGGAATATCTTGTATCCCAGCACACATGCACCAAATTTCATTTTAGGATCTTTGATTGAATTTACCTTCAATCCTCTTCCATCTGATTCTGCACTTGTATTCTTTTCTATGTCTTGGCGAGGAGGATGTTTGAGTTCTTTTGCCTTGTCGGTTATAGGATAACCGGTCACAATGTGTATGACATCCCTTGTGATCAATTTTGGCTCATTGAGCCACATCTTTCAGTCATGCACTCTTCTCACCACTATACGAATCCACTCAGTTTTAAATTCCTTAGGGAACATTAGGGCATTTGTGAGCCCTTTCACCTTGATGTGTTTATGCTCATCCTTGATGGTTCCATCTTTGTAAAGCTTCTTGTAAGCTTGATCAACCTCAAGATCTCCTATCTCGACGATCTTGCAATGTATGTATGATCAAACATCCTCAATCAGTAAAACCCTAGGTGAAATTACTAAAAATGCTCCAGTGTCATCAGATTGCGAAGCAACCTTTGGACAGATTTTGTACTTAGGTTCTTCACAAGTGGAGTTCTTGATCAGATTAACCTTCTTATCCTTAGCGTTCTTGATCTTTGTTACACAGGATGTGGTTGCCATGATTTTGTGAATTTAGGGCTTTTACCATAAAACAAACTGTGAGCTCAGTGATTCAAGTTACTCACTTATTCTATTGTAGTGCTTAAATATCAGAATCTAAATGTCGTGAATCTTCTTGGAATGCTCTACAATCTGGTCATTCTGTTTCGCTCTTCTCTACTCTTCACTCAAATTTTCTCTTAATTACTTTGTGATTAATGAGCTCTTTCATCACCCTATTTATAGATGATGCCCTAAGTGGCACAATAAATTCTCTACCCACTTCTCGGTGTTTGAAGATGGATTCATTTGGGTATCACACAAACTTTCACCTCGGGGTAAGTGACAACTCACTTGACCTTTCATAGGTTTACCGATGGAGCTCAGTAAGTGGCGAAGGCTTCAATGCATTTTACATGATTACCGACATTGCTTGATTTATACTAACATCTTAGCTTTTGTATATACATCAATGATTCTCGGTAAGCATTGACTGACGGGATTGGATTGACAATTTTATAACAAGTAATACCATAGTGCATCTTTAATCATGCTAGTTTGGCAGTTTAACTATGTATAATGGAACTGATGTAAAATATAACTTAGTATAATGCAGTTCCATACTTGTTCATCTTAGGTGGGGGTGGTGATGTCACCAGATCCATTGGATAAGGTGTCACCAATTGTGTTGCTTGGTCCTGCATCATCAGTGTTTGTAGCTTTCCTCCACATTTTGTTTCTCATCTTTTTTATGTCTTCAATGGTATCATCATTGGCAAAAGTGCTTGTCTTTGTATTCTTTTCTTAGATGACCAACTTTATGACACTGTAAGCATGTCATTCCAGGGTTAGTCCAACTTCTAGACTTTCTCATCCATTTTCTCACGCAGTTTGTAGCTATGTGTCCATATCTACCACATGTTGTGTAGTTTGTCAATGTATTGTAATCCCAAACATATGTGTTACCGACTCTTTTCAGTTGATAAGCATTTTCTCATTCTTTAGGCTTCCATGCTTGCTTTTTCTTCTTCCTACATTCAAGAGATGTGTGCCCATGCATTTTTCAAGTAGGATAGTATTTTTCCTTCTTTTGTTGTTTCACCTCAGATTTACATTCATATGCTTTATGTCCTTTCTTGTTACATTTATAACAATTTTCAATGAATAAAGATGTGGATTTAAGAATACCTTTTATTTTGCTTCTGCAAACAGTTGATGTGTGGCATGGTTTTCCACAGTGATTGCATGACTACCTTCTTGGTCTTCGATTTGAGTAGACATCTTTTGGATCAGCTTGGCATGGTGATTCTCCATGCTTGGTATACCCTAGTCCGGTATTGTTGTTGACTCTTCTTTGTCCGTCTAGAAAATCATCCATCTTTTTGTACTTTCTACAACTCTATTGATCATATCATTGTATTGTTTGTGAATTCTTACTTCATGCATCAGTCTTTCATTTTCTTCCCTTATCTCACCAACAAATTCTAATTTTCTATTGAGTTCTATGTTCATTTGGTTTGCCTCATGACTCGTAAGAATAATCTGATTGGTGATCTCATGATTATGTTTAGTAAGTCTTTGTATTTCTGACTCTTTTTCCTATAGCTTTTCAGTGATCTTCCTTCTGTCATCAATTGCTAGTGTTATTTCTTCCTCAGCTTGTCTAGCATTATTCATAACCTCAATCATTCTTACCATCTGTGTCTCTTGACCGATTTGCAGTGATTTCACTTGTCCAGCCAGATGTTGATTTATTTCATTTAGACTTGTAATGCTTCCTTCAGATGTGTCTGATGTATTGTAAGATGTAGATCTTGAAGACTCAAATAAATCAATTATATCTTCTTCATGATAGTTTGTTTTATTACAGTGAGATGCAATTACCTTTCTTCCATCCAGTAGCTATCTCATCTTGACTCTAGCTTATTTATATTTTTCATAGAAGATATGTATCTCTAACTTATGATTCTCAATACTCTTGTCTAGCTTATACCTTTCCATTTTATGATCTTTTCTCTTAAGTATTTAAACTTTTCCAAATAAGAGATCTAGCTCTAATACCAATTGTTAGAAATAATGGAATGGTGTGTACTAAGAGGGGAGGGGTGAATTAGTACCCTTAAAAATTTTATCACTTAACCTTAATCCTTTTAGTAATCAATTCCTTGCATTACCGACCATATGTGCTATTCTTATCTTATGCATGTTATATCAAATAATAAAATTAATTTGCATGTAAACATTCATGAAATGTTATGACACGTGACACAAGATTTGGTAACGCAGAAAACCCGTGTTAGAAGGTAAAAAAATGTTGTGGGAATGAAACCCACAAAGCTTTACTATCTGCACAATGGAAGGGGTTGGTTAAGGCTTACAAGTTTGATCAGTTATGGTGATCTTACCCTATTAGGAGTAACATGTGGAGATTGGTTAAGGTCTACTCTGTTAAGAGCTTTTGTAACTTTGTTTAGTGTGCACTCAGTTAAGATATTTACAAAGGATTTCTTCTATTTGCTACACTTGTTATAATGTACTCAAAAATATTCATTGACCTCGGTATATGCAATCTAGAATTTATGATTACATATCCATTAAAGATTACAATATGATGTGTCACCTATAGTGACTGATTAATACCTCTATTCTACTTGGTAGCCTTGGATCTTTTTCTTGATAAATGATTTCATCTTTGGTTGTTCCTCTGCATAAAACTATGTTTCTAATACATATAAGTGTTTGCAACTACAATCATCATCACATCACAGTGTTCTGATTGATTACACATCTCTTTATACAATGAGTTTTTTACCTAAATGAGTTTCACGCATAAAAATGATAAATCTATGATCAAAGGTTTACAACTTGACCTTGATCTCCTAGTTTGCATATTTTTAATCAGTTAGACTGATTAAAACAATTACAATTATATTGCTTGTCCCTCAAAAAATGGATTTAAAGCTAAATATAAAACATAAGTGTTTTATCTGACGTGGAAGTCAGATCCACATTTCTCGGGACTTATAATTGTCTCTCGGTAGACTGGTTCTTGGGTTGCTCTGTAGTCTGCCTGTCGAGTTCCTCTATGAATTGTCTGTCAATTTCCTCTATCAAGTTGCACTGTCGGGTTGCACTTCAATGTTTTTGGGTTGTACTTGTAAATTGTGTCATCGATTTACATTGTAACCTGCACTGTCGGGTTACACTATAAACTTTATTGTCAGGTTCCCTTGTGAAGTTGTCTGTCAGGTTGCACTAAACCTGTCTTTTGGTGTTGGTGTTACCGATGGTTCAAAACTATTTTCCTTTGCATACTAATGGAAAAATATATCATCAGAAAAGACCACACATGTCAGGACTAATTGTGAGAATCCAAAAAGGACGTGCAAGGTAGACTTCTAAGAAAATTGTGAAATAGCGACAGGCGGACCAACAAGAGCAACAAGACCAGACTGAAGAGCCAAAAGGGTATCCAAAAATACTAAGTTTCTATGAGTGATGCATGTGCAAGTACCCATCATCCCAGATTCCACTCCCTAAATGCGAGTTGTAATTTACTAGATGCGAGCTTATGCAAACTATATGTGAGCTTTGATATTCAGTATACAAGAAACTTTCCTGCATGCGAGCTAGGAATGACCAAAAGTGAGCAAGTTCCCTAGATGCAAGCTAATGCAACCAGATGTGACCTAGCAATGACCATATGCGATCCTCTGATGGTTTTTCAATTTTTGTCATTTTTGTCTCGAAGTACGTGAAATTTGTTCTGACAACAAAGTTTGTCTGAGACTTTCCAAAGAGTTTTAAACATGTATGTCAGGGATTGAAATTTATTTCTTGTTTTAAGGAGATTATATTTTTAGTGAGATTTTAGGACACATCAAGCAATGTTTCTTTATTAAGGTGATTAAACACATCCCTATTCCCTATATTATAGACATAGAGTGAAAATCTTTGCTCATAGACTCAGGTACACACTCACATACTAATCAGAATATGACCATCACTAAGAAGTAAATGGCTCCGATCATGATGTCGTATTAGCTTACTCAAAATTCAAGTGAGGGCACAAAATGACGAGTATCTTGAGGGAATTATTATTTACCTTGCACAAAGATTATCACCCTTTCGGAGATAAACCAGGTAGTTTTGACTACAAATGTTATTTAATCGTGGGCATCTATTCGCAATCATCCCTCATAGAATTGCATAAGGAAAAATATAGGTGTATAGCCCTATGAGTTCTCAAATGTGTGTAGTCTTGCAAGCAAGATTCAAGCGGCGCCGCTCTACACACACTCAAGCATGTTCAAGGAATGATTTCAAAATTCCAGGAACAAAACCAAATACATCTTCCAAGGATTTGGCCTACAAGGAAGCATATTTATTATAGTGAGTTGGAAGGGTTGGCGTAAAACCTGTCCTCACTTGGGTCATCCCGGGAGATTTTTTTCTCAACCGGCAGGCCCTCTAATATTTTGAAAGAAAATGAGAAAGGATTGGCGACTTAGGAGTCTAGATTTCTGATTCTTCGAAAGAAGAAGAGCATACTCTCCTATTCCATGTCATTTTCTCTCACAAACACACCAAAAATGTTCATTTCCTCAAACTTTATAACTCAAAACTCAATCCCCCATGATGAGTCTTTGATTATTCCAACTTGGGAAAAAGAGAAAATCCTCTAGTGGGACTAAGTAATGTGTTTAAATTTGACTTTTAAATTCCTTTTGTAAGAAAAGACAAAGCATATGGAAGCAAAATTTGTCTTGTTCAATTTCCCCAATTTAAGACGATTTGCTTGTTCAATTACTCTCTAAAAATTAGAAAAATTTCTTTGTTCATTTTCCCAAAAAAATAGTGATTTGCTTGTTCAATTACTATCCAAAAATTAGAAAGATTTGTTGGTTCAATTTCCCCAATCTTAATGAATAGCTTGTTAAATTACTCTTTGACTTTAGAAAATTTGTTTGCTTGTTTATTTCCTCATATTCTCATAAAGTTTTGAGTTGACTTTTGAGTTTTTGATTTCCCTTAAAGGAAAAGAGCACAATCCTCTGGTCAATTTACCAAATGATGGAAAATATTCTTAAGTTTGAAAGTTTTGTGAAATAAAAGTCAAGTTGAGCGATTTGGTAACCTGTAACCCATAAGTTAGTAGTTTCTTTCCAACTTTTTCACAAAAAATCCTCTAACAGCAACCTGCAAGCGAATGTTAGGCTGTTCAAAACACAAAAACAAGAATGGTTAGAATATTAGTGGTTAGACTTTTTAATTTGCAATTCAACCAACCAAATGTGACTGCCTTTACGAGATGTGATCCTATAATTCCTAGATGTGATTATCTTTCCTGAATGCGAGCCTTTACACTAAAGGCGATGCAGGAATTACCTAATGCGAGTTTTATGTATATGCGATTCAGGATATACTAGATGCGATTTCAGAAATCTAGGATGTGATGATCTTTCCTAAATGCAAGCTTTGGCAACTAAATGTGACTCTGGAACTGAAAATAGAGAACAAAAATTAGCAAAAAAGAACTTAGAAATGAGGAGAAATCTGAGGATTTTCCCCATGGTGGGTGCCAGAAATGTGTGTGTATTTTGTGGACCTGCAAGCTGCAACAAAACACTTCAATATGTCATTGCATTAGTGAGATAAACATGAAATAACAAAGGAAAAGCACATATACATCACTAAAATTGACATATTGCTCCCTATCTAAGAAGAGTATGATAAATTCTATAATTTACCATCATATTATGCATAAATCAGTGACACATTCATGCTTAGAATGGAAGATTTAAGAGAGAATGCAAGCTAAATGCTCAAACAAAGTTCATTTTAGTGCTCCAAATGAAAGATTATGAAATTACTATGAATTTGAGCTAAAATTCATTAAGAAATTAGGAAAACATAAGTTTGCAAATGAAATTCTAAAATTAGGAGCCCATTGAGCTAAAAATTCATTCCTTTTATAGAAGAATTTGATGAATGAGAGGTCAAGAATGAATTATAAAGAGAGGTGGAGATTGAATCCTTGGTGATCCATGTGACGTGATCCAAGTGATTTAACTCTCATTGGCTAATGGATTGACTTTACATTTTGCAAGTGAGGAGTTGTAATTAGGGAATTTATTTAATTCCTTTTAATTAAGTACGTTAGCCATGCATTTAATTCTTTTGATTTAATTGTTTGGATTTGATTTAATTGGCTAAGGAAATTAATGTAAATTAGTGATAAGATCACTAGGAAATTAAATTTGATTTAAATGGATTATGTCAATTAATTGAATAATGTCTTGACATAATTAGGGGTATAATCACACTTAGGGAAAATAGGGTCTCTGGTAAGAGCAGACCAAATTAGGGTGGTTACAACAATGTGTGTTTTTAAACCAATCCATGACAAAATCTTGAGGTAGATATAATTTTATAGGTGATGACATTATTTTTCCATTAGTACACTTAGTGAAAAACATTGACAGAGATCATCAATAGACTAAAGCATTACCGCCAGACTACAAGCATCACCGACAAATTACAAGCATTACTGGCGAACAACAAGCATACCCGACAGAACATAGAGGTCATGAAAAATGCTAAGTATGAAAGTGACAAGCATCACCGGCGACCACAAGCATCACCGGCAACACAGTTTTAAGAAATAACCCGACAGGAACAGAAAAGGCATACCCGACGACAAGTTCAAGAAAGGAATATTGACGACCAAGAAAACTGACCGTCAGAACCGACAGTTAGTTAAAGAACCCGCAAATTATGGATCTGATTTTTACACGACGGATAAAACAATGTAATTCTATTTATAGAGTTTTTATTTGTTTTAAATCATAACTTGAGGGTCAAGCAAGCTTTATGTAAATGTTTTAAAGCATCCTAACAGATCTAAAACATATCTAACTAAAGATCAAGGTCAAGTTTTAAACCTTGGATCTAGAGTTAACTTGCGATGCATTAATCAAGAATTGAACCTAAATTAGTATAAATAGATGTTCAAACTCAATTGTGAGTGATGAATTCATTATTGATGATAGCCACAAAAAGCATCTAAGGAGAAGAAGGCAGAATTCATGCAAAGTTCAGAAACAGAACACATCAGTTGTCAAGAACACACAGAGGCTACCAACAAGCAGATAAAGGTATTATTCAATCATGGAAGGATGATTACAAATATGTATGAAGCTTTATAGGATATGTTATCAGCAATTGAATATTGCATATATCATCAAATCAAAGACTTATGTAGTTGCATTCTAACAAGTGCATCACATCTAAAATCCTTTTGTAGAAGGGGGACTTAACCGTTCTTTACAAATCTCTCAACAGAGTGCACACTTAACAGTGTTGCTAAAGCTTCAAATGAAGTAGATCTTAACAAGTCTCCATTGTAATACTCCTAACAGGGTAGGTCATCAGAAGTGACCAATTGTAAGCCTTAACCGGCCCCTTCTTATCTGCAGATAGTGAAGTCTTGTGGGTAACAATCCCCACCGCATTTTTTACTTCCTAACAGGAGTTTTCTATGATATCATATCTTGTGTCATGTGTTATCTATTTTTATGAATGTTTCTGTTATGGTTACATACTACATAATTTATGATATGATTGCATATACATAAAGAAAGATGAACAGTTAGATAATATAATTTACAAATTGGTGATCAAGGGTTAATGGGCTAACCAAAGAAAAGTTTTAGAGGTATTGATTCACCCCTCCCCTCTCAGTACATCATCTCAATATAATTCCAACAATTGGTATCAGAGATAAGTCTCTCTCTTGAAAAGCTTAAAGACTTGAGAGAAAAGATTGGAGCAATGGACAAGTTCAAACTGGACATGACTATTGAGAATGAGCAGTTACAAATGCAAATCAACTATGAGCAGTATAAGGAAGAAAAATAAAGCTGAGGAAACTTCTTGATGAAAGAAAGATTATGGAAACCAGGCTGAATGAGAAAGACTACAAAGAAATGGAAATACAAGAGTACATTGAAATGGCAGAATCATCATTGAGCAAAGCTTCAGACGCGTCAGTTGAAGAAATTACAAGTATGCAAGAGATCAATCTACATCTGACAGATCAAATCAAGATGTTGTAAATTGGTCAAGAAACTCAAATGGTGAAAATGATTGATGTCATGAATGATGAAAGAAAAGCTTAAAATGAAAGAACACTAGCCATTGATGATAGGAGGAAAATTACAGAGATACTACAAGAGAAAGAATCAGAGATTCAAAAAACTCGCTGAGCATCACCATGAGGTCACCAACCAAATTATTCTTATGAGTCAAGAAGCAAATAGATTAAATACATAACTCATTGAAAGAATAAAATTCATTGGTGAGCTAAGAGAAGAGAATGAAAAATTGAAGCATGAAATCAAAGTCCAAAATCAACACAAGGAATTGATCAAAAAGGCTGAGGATAGCAACAAAAGGATGGATGATTTTCTTGATGGACAAAGAAGAGTCAACAACTACACAGGATTAGGGTACAATGAGAATGGTGAATCCTCAAATCAACCAGATC
>MU224474.1:2473622-2494232 GCA_018584345.1 Thuja plicata | reverse complement strand
TCAAGCAAGCTTTATGTAAATGTTTTAAAGCATCCTAACGGATCTAAAACATATCTAACTAAAGATCAAGGTCAAGTTGTAAACCTTGGATCTAGAGTTAACTTGTGATGCATGAATCAAGAATTGAACCTAAATTAGTATAAATAGATGTTCAAACTCAATTGTGAGTGATGAATTCATTATTGATGATAGCCGCGAAAAGCATCTAAGGAGCAGAAGGCAGAATTCATACAAAGTTCAGAAACAGAACACATCAGTTGTCAAGAACACACAGAGGCTACCAACGAGCAGATAAAGGTATTATTTAATCATGGAAGGATGATTACAAATATATATGAATCTTTTTAGGATCTGTTATCAGCAATTGAAGATTGCATATATCATCAGATCAAAGACTTATGTAGTTGCATTCTAACAAGTGCATCACATCTAAAATCCTTTTGTAGCAGGTGGACTTAACCGTTCTATACAAATCTCTCAATAGAGTGCACACTTAACAGTGTTACTAAAGCTTCAAACGAAGTAGATCTTAACAGGTCTCCACTGTAATACTCCTAACAGGGTAGGTCATCAGAAGTGACCAATTGTAAGCCTTAACCGGCCCCTTCTTATCTGNAGATAGTGAAGTCTTGTGGGTAACAATCCCCACCGCAGTTTTTACTTCCTAACAGGAGTTTTCTGCGATATCATATCTTGTGTCATGTGTTATCTATTTTCATGAATGTTTTTGTTATGGTTACATACTAAAGAATTTATGATATGATTGCATATACATAAAGAAAGATGAACAGTTAGATAAGATAATTTACAAACTGATGATCAAGGGTTAATGGGCTAACCAAAGAAAAGTTTTAGAGGTACTGATTCACCCCTCCCTTCTCAATACACCATCTCAATGTAATTCCAACTATAGGTTCTTCCCCTTTCCCAATAGGGATTATGATACGGTAGTTACTGGGCATCAAATCCATTGATCCACAAAATCAACCAATATAGCAGTTCCCATAGTTTCTTCTACACAATCATGACCATAGAAGCAACAGTTACTATTTGTGATACTCGAACATCCATGTTAATGTTTGCACATGCCCTCATGAATTTTATAACATGATACAAAACGTACCAACAAAAAAAACACAATCCTTCCAACAAATAACTAGAAATTTCATAAATAGAGTACACACAAGCCAAAAAAAACAACTACAAAATGTTTCAAAAGTAGATTACAACCTATAGTATTAAACACAAATATTAACATACGAGTGATACACCTACATGGACATTCCACCAATGATTAAAGAAAGAGCTAACTCAAATATTAACATATGACTGGTACATCTACTGCAAATTACATACTGCTATAGTAAGCATGACAAAATGAGAAAAAATCTATTTAGATGCAAAAAAATTACATGCATCCATATGTCTAGTATGTATCACATACCACCATGACGTGGCACCACAAGATATTCAAGTCTAGACAGATGGAGAGGCAAATAAATGATAGGCCCTAGAAAATTATGCCTTCTCAAACCAAAATATTCTAGGACCAAAATTCAAGGAGGGCCCACCAACGGTGTAACCTCCCAATTTTGGTTCTAGAAATTTTTATTATCTTTCCAACTAAGTAAATGGTTCGCAAATTAGAGCTAGGACTAGAAATTTATGCCTTCTCCAAGTGGGCCTAAATTTTTATATAGTTTTTTTGAAATTTTTGGTAGTTTTAATAATTTTATTTGTAATAAACATTATGTGGACTCTTCATTTTGTTTCCAAGGGATTCTAGTGACCCTTGGGATCCATCATATTTGTATAAAATCTAATTTTGAATAGAATGGATTACTTTTTGGCTTGCAATTATGTTGTTAGTCTTCTAATTTTTATATTGAACTTGAAAATACCGCAAGTAACACACAAGGTATTGTAATCTGATTCATAATTCAGATCACTCTTTGTGTAAAATTAGAGGCAGTAGCTTGAGGAGGAATAAGAGAGGAGCGAAAAGAAGAAATTGAGGCAATGTCAATTTTGTGGTTGTACTCAAAGGTGGTGCATTATTTTTGAGTCATCTATCTTGATGCAAAAAAACAACATGGTACATGGACAAAAGGCATCTTATATCATGCACGTGCATCCATGGGGTGTGGGTCCAACGATAATGGCTTCAATTTTTCATCAAACAAAGACAAGTGGAAAAAATGGTGGTTATAAATAGACAATCTAAAAAGAATATCTTGGGGCATCAAAAAAAAAATATATATATCTTGGGAACATCAATCAATCTTGAAAATAAACAGAAAAAAATATCTTGGAAAAAAAACTGTCGAAAAAGAATATCTTAGGAGTACCCATCAATATAATCTTGGTATAGTGTACATAATATACATAGCATGCTATTACGATATGGTATACATAGTATACATATCATGTCATTATGATGTGGTATACATAATATACATACTCTACCATGTTATTTTTTACTGGTGCATAACTTTCTCTTATAATTCATATGTGATTCGATAAATAACCAATATTGAGATAGAATGGATTGTATCCTCTGAATGTACTTCATGGGATTAAATAAAGAAGAGATGATATATTTCTCCTTTAAATTTAAATATTATATTTTGTCAGATAGAAAACCACATAATTACTACAACCATGAAATTGAAATTACAACAAAGCATAGAACCAAGAGAAGCATATAATATTAACATAGGAATCATCTGCTAAAAATTATAGAATGTTTCAGTAAACTAAACATAATGGAAAACCACTGAGTACAACCACCCAAATGACATTGTGATATTTTGTAACATCAAAACCTTAACAAATTTTGGTTTTTTGCAACCAACCTTTCTGTGGGATGGGGAAATAAGACATAATAAAATAACTGGGAAGAAAATGCGACATCTGATAGTGACAAAACCCAAAATAGAAACATAAAGGAAAACATGACACCAAACAATAATATGATGTTTATGAAACATTCATTTTTAGGGAAATGTTAGGGTTTGAAACCCTAGATAAAACTATTACCTTGATTTTAAGAAACTTTAGAGTTTGAAACTATGGAAGTAGAGCTATACAACTAAAAAACCCTTTCTCTCGAAACCCTTTTTGATCATCCTCTAAATTCACAATTTTAACATTATGGAAAACTTAAAAACATTATTGAGCGCATATAGATTACTTGGTTTGCTTTGTCCCATGTTTGCCATGCAACCAAACACCAAAATCAATTGTTGTTGTCCCTTCAAAGCCCTCTAGGACAAATATTTGACTCAGACATGGACCAACATAAAACATTAATAAAAAAATTTGTCTTTCAACAGTTGGGAAAAAAATACGACATCTGATAGTGACAAAACCCAAAACAGAAGCATAGAGGAAAACAAGACAACAAACAATAACATGTTGTTTATAAAAAAATTGTTTACAACAAAATGTTAGAGTTTGAAACCCTAGATAAAATTGTTACCTTGGTTTTAAGAAACTTTAGAGTTTTAAACTCTCAAAATAGAGATTGACAACTAAAAACTCCTTCTCCCGAAACACTTTTTGAACATCCTTTAAATTCACTGTTTTAACATTATCACAAACTTACTGATGCGGTCAAGGACAAAGGGAAAAGAAAGAGATTTGTCCAAACCTTGCAACAAGAGTCACTTAGTGGAAAGAACAACTCAAACAACAACAAGATACAAAGATAATGCAAGATGAGTGGTTCACATTAATCCATATTTGAGAAATTACATCAAAATGGCAAAGAACATGCAAGCTTACATTCTAGGCATACATGCCTGATTACAGATTGAATTCTGAGAAAATCTAATTTTTTAACCTTTAAGAGGTTATCTTTCTAACAACTCTCCAAACTAGAGATCTAATACATCAATATATAGACATTCACAACACAAAAAAGTCGACCAAGATCGATTAAATTCCCCAAGGTAGGAAAACATAATAGCAAATATAGTTCAAGACCCAAATCCAAAAGAAATTCCCTAGGAAGGCACAAAATGAAGTGTGAATACAAAGGGAGGTTGATCACAATCCCAAGAAAATAGAATTAAACACTAAGAAGGTGCACAATCCAAGGAAAAGGTTCAAGAGATTGAAAAACTCCATTTAGTCATGAAACGTGAAAAACAAAGAGGTTTGGGCCAATCTCCAAGAAACCTCCATCCAAAAGAAATAAATGGAGGTTGAGAACCTAGACGATGATCAAACATAATGAGAAGAACATGCCACAAGGTGCACAACTGAATATAAGCCAAATTGAGGGAATACCACTCAAAATACAGAGATTGGCAAATAGGAATAAGTGAAAATAGAAATCATTTTGATTGATGTAATATTGAAAAAGAACCCAAGATGCTCTTGCATCAGACACCCAGGGTTATTAAAAGTGAGCCTCTTACTTTGGGATAAGTAAAACCAAGATGATTAAACTTAGCCTAAGAAATCCATGAAGAATCTTCAACTAGTCTGTCTTTTCATCTGACAAGATATTATGTATATTGTTTACCTCATGTACTTTGACCAATTATACTAAAAAAAATCCTTCTATCTTATCCATTTGCTTCTTAGGATACTTATTTTCAATATCTGATCCATCATCTTCACTGAATTTTGACTCATGATACTCATAAAGATCTATAAAATTGAATATAGGTGATATGTCCACGTCATCTAGTAACTCTACTTCATATGCGTTCCTTGAATCAAAATTCTTCAAGACTTTACATGGTCCATACTTCCTTATATTTATCTTGTTATATGTTCCCAGTGAAATTATACCCTTTTATTAAATATACCATTACCTCATCTCCTACTGCAAATTCCTTATGTCTCCTCTTCACATCTGGTCTCTCCTTATACATCTGATTCATATTCTCCAAATGTTATTTGACCTGAGTGTTTAATCCATTCACATGTTCTACAAATTCTTCTTCTTCTACACTCCTTTTGACTTCTTTATTGATATCCCTCAACTCTGATTTTCCTTTAGGAATAAAACCAATAACTATCTCAAATGGTGTCTTCCTCGTACTCCTATTCACTGTATTATTTAATGCAAACTCTACTTGTGCTAGAACTAAATCCCAATTCCCTATCTTCTCTCTAACCAAACACCTTAATTAGTTACCCAAAATTTTGTTCACTTCCTTCATTTTTCCATCTATTTATGGATGAAATGTAGAAAAAAACTTAAAATTGATCTTCATCTTCTTCCAAAGTGTCCTCCAAAAATAACCAACAAAATTACTATCCCTGTCTGAAACTATACTCTTAGGTAACTCATGCAATCTCACAATTTCTCTAAAAAACACATCTGCTACATGTACTACATCAGTTTTCTTCTTACAAGATATGAGATGAACCATCTTAGAAAATCTATCTACTACCACAAATATAGAATCATTACCTCTTGGGGTCTTTGGTAATCTAAGTACAAAATCCATGCTAATATCTTCCCAAGGTCTCTCTGGTACTATTAAATATTTATACAATCCAGTATTTTGAATACTTCCCTTAGCAACTTGACAAATTCTACAACTATGTACAAATTTACTTACATCCTTATGAATCTTAGGACAAAAGTAATTCTCACTCACCAAGGTCATTGGCTTATCAATACCAAAGTGTGCAACTAATCGTCCACAATGCTTTTCATTAATCAAATTATCCCTCATAGAACTTATAGGTATACATAATTGAATTCATTTGAATAACATGACTTCTTGAATGAAATAATACAACCATTTGCTTCAGTTAGCAACAACATGATCTCTGCAAGATTTCCAAGGTTTTTCAGAATCAGGGTCATCCTCATACAAGGTTTTCAACTCCTCACATTCTGAAACTTCAACTCTCATCTCTGTTAGTAAATCCCTCCTACTAAAAGCATAAAAAACTTTATTTGATTTACCACTCCTATGATTCAACACAAAAGTATAAATCTATAATAATTAAACCCATCTCAATTGTCTCTGATTCAACTTACCTTGATTGTTCAAATATTGTGATGCTTGATGATTGGTATACAATACAAACTCCTTAGGCAATAAATAATGTCTCCACTTCTTCAAAGCTTGAATTATGGCATAGAATTCCTTATCATAAATTGGATATATCCTCTTTGCATCATTCATCATTCAAATTCTCACTAAAATAAGCAATAGGTCTACCTTCTTGAGTTAACATTTCTCTAATTGCATTCCCACTTGCATCATAGTCCACTTGTAATACTTTATTGAAATCAGGTAAAGCTAACATGGGTTGTTCAATCACCTTTTGCCTCAACAACTCAAAACTCTTATTTGCTCCATGTGTCCACTTAAATTCCTTTTTATCACCTTTCACTATCTTAGTCATATGACTACAAACCGAATGAAAATTACTAATAAACTTATGGTAAAAACTAGTGAATCCATGGAATGATATTACCTCTCCAACTCTTTCAGGCGTAGGACAATCAACAATTTCTCTAAGCTTCTCAAGACCCATTTTCAAACCATCAACAAATATCATAAATCCCAAGTACACAAGTTCTTCCTTTATTAAGGTACATTTCTTGATATTTATCAGCAACTTTTCCTCTCTTAACCTCCACAACACTTGTCTCAAATGCAAAAAATTATCCTCCTTATCATTACTGAAAAATCAGATGTCATCCAAATATACAATCACAAACTTACCCAAGAATTTCTTTAATACCTCAATCATCAGTCTCATGAAAGTACTAGATGCACTATTCAATCCAAAAGGCATTACCAACCATTCATACAATCTTTCATTTTCCTTGAATGCAGTCTTCCACTAATCTCCTTCTCTGATTCTAATATGATGATATCCACTCTTCAAATCTATCTCTATAAAATATATAGCTCCACTTGAACAATCCATTATATCATCCATCATCAGCAAAGGAAACCTATACTTCACTGTGATCCTATTAATGGCTCTAGACTCAGTACACATTCTCCATTGTCCATTCTTATTATGTGTTAATACAATAGGTACTACATAAGGACTCAAACCCTCCTGATCAATCCTTTCTTCAACAATTCTTGCACTTGTCTATTCAACTCTTCAATCTCTACAAGTGTCATTCGGTGTGTTTCTTTATTAGACAAACTAGCTCCGGGGATTAGATCCATGCAATGAAAAATACTCCTCACATGTGGTAATCCATCAGACACATTATCTTACATTATGTCTTCATACTATTTCAACAATTCTTTCACTTCCTTAGGTTGTTCTTCTTTGAATTCCAAATCAATTTTTTTAGGAATCAAAGCATATTGTCACTTTTCAAGTCATCCAAGAATTTCCTTCCTTCAAATAAACAAATGCTAACACTGGTGAAATTCTTATTCTTAGGAGTCTCTATCAAAGGCAACAACACTTGTTTCATCCCATTTGTAACAATAGTATACTTATGCTTTCTACCATCATGTAATGCTTGTCTATCATACTGCTATGGTCTACCCAACAAGACATGGCAAGCATCCATAGACATAATATCATAAAGAACTTCATCATGATTAGATCCTATTTTAAAATTTACCAAACATTGTTCACTTACCAGTACCTTGTGATCATCCTTTATCCATTCTCTCTGATAAGGCTTATAATGCTTCAATCTCTACAACTTTAGCTTGTTCACAACCTCCTCGGAAGCCAAATTATATGAACTACCACTGTCAATGATTACTTTGCAACATTTCCCTTCAACTTTGCATCTTGTCTTGAAAAAAATTCTCCTTGACATCATGTCTTGATCTATATATTCATGACATAGGACTCTCCTTACCATAAGGGCTTCTCCATCTTCAGGTTGATTCAAAGTCCACTAGGTTCTTAAAAAAAAAAAACATTGTTGCTACTATTCTCAGTCCTCATGTTTGAATTTCCTTGAGTACATTCAAAATCTTGGTGTCCTTCTCCACCATATTTGAAACAAGTTCCTCTAAAGACTCTTTTGTCATCGTTATTGTAGTTACTTGATCCACTACCTCTATGGAGACTTTTTTCATCCCTTCGGTATGAACTTTCTTCCTTGATCTCTGTCTTTCCTTTGTGTTTATCTGAATAAGATCTTCCATCGCCAGCAAACATTCTTCCTCTCTAAAATATTCCACCCCTTCCTCTTTCTCTCTTTTCACATCTTTTTTTCAACTCCTCCTCGGCTTTTAGGGAATATTAGTAAGCTTTCTATACACTTTATTTTTTAACCAAAATGATCTCATCTTGAATAGATGTCCTCAAACCATTCAGGTAGGATGCAACCCTCTCAACATCATCATCGATATGACTAGATCTGATATCCAACCTATAAAATTCTTTATTATAATCCTTCACACTAAAATCCTTTTGCTTTAGGTTTTGTAATTTCCTAAACAAACTTACTTGGCAATCAACAAATAAGAACTTAGCCTTCATTTTTTTCACCATCCTATCCCATGATTTGATCTTGTCTTTGCCTCTTCTTTGTCAATCACTCTGTGAATGTTCCCACCATAAATATGTTGGATTATATCAAATTTGGGTACTACTGATGTTGTTGATACTCATGTTTTGTCACTAATGGCAACATATGTTTCTATGGAAAGAACTAACTAGTTATCACTATTGTATGATGACTGACATAAGTGTATGGACACTGTACAGATGAATCCAAATGATCGAAGACAAGGATATTAATAAGCATGTGTGATGACCTTATTCCTAAGGTTTCTTGGCTTAAGATTTCATATTGGTGATGTTACATATGTTTTAGTGAAGACTGGTTTCTAGACTGTGACAATGATGCTTGACAGAGCTGGTCTCTATGTTTTGGGTATATCTTACAGGTGAAGATGTTTTAGGGTATGTGAGCTTAAGAGATGATACAGGACACATTGAGGAATGTTGTGTATTGATCAATTTTCGTGAACATGTTGGTGATGTCAGTTGTGGTGTGTATTCTGGAGGAGACCTATTTGGTGGCCAACTTCAGAGATATAGCGTGTATTATGGATTGTGAGCATGGATTGCGGATATTGGAGTATATATAATGTATTTAAATTGATGTTTACTTATTTTAGATACCTTATGAATTGATGTTTACTTGTTTTAGATACATTGTGTATCTTAGCAAGGGGTTAAATAATTATTTGTATATTGGAAAGCCTTAAATGGCCAACCTAATCAATTATTTGTATATTGGGAAAGCTTAATTGGCTGACCTAATCAATTATTGTAATAGGGTATATATGAGAGATCTTTTCTTTTGAAAATATGTGGAAGAGATTGAAATGCAGAGAAGTGTGGGAGTTGTGAGGCTCGTTTGGCTGTTGGATGTAGAGCAGAGTTTGTGATTATAATACTTCATTGGAATTGATCAAGCAAAGACAGTTGCTATCAGACAGTTGTATGGATTGTATATTTCTCTATATACATTTGTTTGGATTTTTAATCATTGAGGGTGGCCTTAACATTATTGAGTAGTGTGCGTGGGTAGTAAGCCTACTATTACTCTTGACTCCTAACAGGGTCTGTCCTTTAACAGGGACTATGTACTGTAATGCTGAAATAAGCTCCTGACAGGGCTAAATATTTTAACATGAATACTATACTCTTAGTACATCATTTCTGGGTGATAATTCCCACTGGGGTTTTACCTTTAATAGGGTTTCCTTGACACCAAGTATTGTGTTATTGTATTGGCATTTACTGTGTTATCATTTGTATTGAAGTTTTGGTTTATAAAGTTTAAAGTTTAATATTTTGTATCACAACTGATTCACCCCNCCCCCCCCCCCCCCCCCCCGCCTCTTAGTTATGATTATGGACTATTATTCCTAACAATTGGTATCAGAGCTACTATTCCTTAGAAGGAAAAGATAGCGATTGAGGATGAATTGGAGAAGGCTACTGAAGATGATAAGAAGCTATTTTAATGTAATATGGTTGCAAGGGAATCATTGATCAACGCACTTTCTGAAGGTGAATTCATAAAAGTAAAAGACTTGGATTCTGTACATGAGATTTGGACAAGATTGCAAGCATTGTATATAGGAGATAAATTTACTAAATAGGAAAAGCTACAAAACTGGAAGACAAAAATGGAATCAATGAAGATGAGAGATGATGAGAACATTAGGGCATATGCACAGAGAATTACTAAAGTGGTTACTGGCATCATAAACTCTGGAGGTACTTACAGTGAGGAAGAAATGATTGTGAAGATACTCAGATCTCTGACACCTATATATAAAACTAAAGTACAAGCTATAGAGGAGATTATACCTTTGACATCAAACTTCACAAGAGAGATGTTGATTGGAAAGATAATTGCTTTTGAGGCCACAAAAATGGGAGATTCATTACCTAAAGTAGAGTCAGCATTCAAGGCGACTGTCCATAGAAACAAAAAGACCTTATCTGGAATTGCGAACACCAGCATTGGTGACTTGAGAGAAGAGTTTGGAGACTATGCTGGTGAATGGGAATAGATACAAGAGGAAGAAAGAAAGCTAGATGAAGTGGTATCCCTGATCGCTAGAAGAGAAAAGAGAGGTAAGGGTAAATTTGAAGGCAAGTTACATTTGAAATATTTTTCATGTAACAATATTGGTCATTTTTCATCTCGATGTCCTACAAGGGTTCCAAAGCATAAACCTAAGTTTTACAAATCTAATTATTAAAAAGACAAGGAATGTTATTATTCTAGTGAAGGCATATCTAATGATGATATATACTATGATGAAATTGGATTTATTGCTATTAAGGATGATGAACCTATACATGAAGAAAAAGCCTTAGTATCTCATGTTGAAAAGAAATCTAAATGGGTTATAGATAGTGTATCATCTTAAAATAGAAGCACTTGCATGTTAAGAATTTTTAGCCCTCCTTAGGGGGTGTTTTACACCATCATCATGTTTTCCTCTCATTTCTGCACTCTCCCCAACTTCTGTGCCTGTTTAGTACCCTGATTGGACCTCTCTGAACACTGTTTATCCCACCTGGCACATTTTTTAGGGGTTCTAACTCTCTGGGTCAAGTTTGACCTTGACCTTGACCTAGGTCAGGGTCTACCTCGACCTCAACCCAATTCCCCCTTTCCAAGTGGAAAGTTTGTCAGCTCCCGGGGGACATTCAAAAGTTCATTTTCCCGCTTCCGGGTCAGCTATTTTGGGTTTTGAAGCAATGACTCTTAAATTATATTTAATATATGTCCTCTTATAGGGGTATAGGTATAATTGGAATTTAATTCTCCTATGTAGGCCTCTGTAGAAAATTGTGCTCTAGATTGGTATATAAGGGAGCTTTCTGCTCTCATTTTCTCGAAGAAGCATGATGAACGAATCCAAGACTCTAAGAAGAAAGAATCCATTCAAGAATACATTATTCCACATGTTTTCAAGCTTCAAAGTGTTCAACTAAGGTTTCCAATTCTTCCTCTCAAGCATTCAAGTTCTCTATTGAAGATCAAGGATTCAAGCATTCAAGCCTTTGAAGGTATTTGGTTCAAGCATTCAAGATTCATCATTCAAAACCCTAGATCTATCCATCATGGTGGTGTGATATTCCTTCAAGATCCTTTGTGCATCCTCAAGATTAATTTATTCTTCCTTGAAGGAAGATTCCAAGCATACAATCATGGAGGTTTATGGTTTCTAATATTGAGTTCAAGCTCTCATATTTACATACTTGTTTACATTTGAAATACAATTGCATATCTATTGAATATCATAACTTCATCCTTAGATTTACTTCTACTAGTTGCTAGCATTCTCTATTTCAATAATTGATTTCAAGGTTAATTCCTAAATTGGGATTTGACTAAGGCAAACCCCTCCCCCAAAAAACAAAACCATTTTTCTTGCAGGTATAGGTTTAGCACAAAAGATTCAAGTGCAGATCTGGATACACTCTTAGATAGAATTTCAAGATCCGGAAATAGATTTTCCATCAGACTGTGCAAGTCAAGGTCAAATTTTTTTTTTGGGTTAGGATTGAATTTCTGTTTTGGGTTAGGATCAACATTCCATTTTGGGTCAAAATCGACCTGAGCTAGATCTGGAAAAGATTTCTGGGTTTTCTCCGTCTCTGTGTTTATATGTCTGATTCAGTTGCAAAACTTCCATAAACTCGGTATAGACACCCGAAAACAACATCCTTTAGATTTTTTACATTTAGAGTTTAGTACTTGTCTTCTAATTCATTTCAATTAAGGTTTAATCTTTCTAGATCTATTACACATTCTTTTCTATAGGATGGAACCTAGGTTTTTTCTCTTTATCCCTATCCTTAATAGGTTGATTCATTTACACATTGATCCTTTCCTTGGGGTTAATCAATTTGGATCTTCCCTTTATGAATTTAGAATTAATAGCGAAATATTATCTTCCCATACACCACACCATATCACATTCTTAAAACAACAACATTTCCCATCTACATATTATCTTCCAATTTTATATCTTACATTTTGGTGAACCCGCGATAAACAACTCTTTCTTTTTGGTGTTAGATGCTTTGCCTCTTTTCCTTAGAGACTAGCTTTTGAATATATACTAAATTAGTTTTATTTTATGCTCTTGCATTTTAAAATACAAAAAACAATTACATACTCATTAAAATACAAAAACATTTCTTGCATTTCATTCACTATGAAGATCTTTAAGATTCTTTGGAGTATGGTTATTTTCCTTATTATTATTCTTTTAGCATCTCTTTATAGTACTTGTGATGTTTATGAAAGTATCATCCATTTCCTCATGTTTGTTACTCTTCATGTTTCACTTGCTCATGCTATTATGAGATTAACTAATACTAGTCTTCCTACTTTCAAAACTTTCATTAAGGATTTGTGTAGTGGACTTATTGCTCTTTTGGATTATGTGAAGAATTGGGTAGATGATACCCCATTTCCTAATCTTCCTAATCCTAATCCTATTATTCCTAATCTAATTCCTAATCTTCCTAATCCTCATCCTATCCTTCCTAATCCAATTCCTAATATTCCAACTCCTATTTCTCCATCTTCTATATGTAGTTATTCTCATACTCGTGATGGGGCTCAAACTATGGTTCATGATGGAGATGTTCAAGAATTCTTTGATTTACCTTCCCCTTCTTATCCGAACCATGATGATATTAAAGGGAAGAGCAAAGAAACTTCTTCTAAACCTATCATTCCACCTTACACAACATTTTCTCATGATCACCGTAAACAATCACCTCCTACAGAAGCTTTACAAGATATGTACACTATCGGATACAATATGGTGGCTAAAGAAGGTTACAAGGGTTCAGGGCTTGGTGTTAACATGGTATTAAATATATGGTTCATCTATCCCCTAAACAAGATAAGTATGGTCTAGGCTTTCCACTATCTCAACTTGAGGTGGTTGATTTTGATCGTCGCCCTCCTCTTCATATTCTCCTTCCAACACCTTCCTTAGATTACCCTGATACCGCTCAAGATGTGGCTAAGAAGGTATATGTTCAGTTAATGAATTCTAAGAAAGAAATCTTTAAACCTATGCCAAAAGATGTTCTCTCCAAATACAAATGTCCTTTTCACTATAGTAATACACATTTACTTTCTGATTGTGTGCATTTCAAGATGTATGTTAGAGAAAGAGCTACTTTAGGAATTATATCTCACTCTTGTGCGGAATTACAATTTCTTCATAATTTCCATACGGGGCATACCCCTCATTCTTCAATAATACAGATCTTTCTCCCTCTTGTCTCTTCATTGGGTGGCAAGAGGTATCTCTTCCATTTTTTCTAGGATCCATTATGCTCTTAGCATGTATTTTTTTTTTAGCTTAATTGGTTATCCTTTCTATATTCTATCCCTATGGTTTTGAATTATGATACATTCATTCCTTTGCTCATAATCATCCATAGTTATCTCATAATATTCATGATATCTCTTCTAGGACATTTGTTTTGTAAAGATATCTCTTTGTTATAGAATCTCTAGATATGATTGATATATCCCTTTTTTTCATCCCTGGAGGGGCAAGGTTTTCCTTCTTTCTCTGTGTGTAAGGATCTACTTTCCTTAGCTTAGTGGCATTTGTTTATTCTGCAACATTAATTCCTTATAAAGACTTATGTTTTGGCTATGGATACCCTCTTATATGAGAGATGATTGTCCTAGGTCATCACCTCTTCTTTATTTTGAAAATTATTTTCTTTATAAACTCTTTCCCTTGCTTAAGGTTAGAGTTTTCTTCCTTCATTCCAAGATTCCACTTCCTCTTTATCGCAGGGGGCTTGATGATTAAATCTTTGTTCCCTCTTTACTTTTATTTGAAAGATGATATTTTATCCTAAACACTCCTCTACGGTGGGAATCTTGTTGATAAGATCTCTTCCTCTTTGAGGATCATTTTTCCATAAGTGACATATCCTTTTCATGATTATCTATGCTCTTATATGTAAGAGTCAATACTCCTTACAAAGACTATAGTGTACATTTTGGCTAACATGACATCTCCTTAATTTGTGAAGTGGGTATCCTCATTTCTCTTCCTTATCTTGTCTATTAGGTAGCCACAATAAGGAGGGGAGCATATATAGGGTCTCCCTTGTACTATAGTTTACATTTTACAACATGCTATATCCTTGAAAGGTAACGCACATAAGTTGCTAAATCCTGAAGAGACACGCATTTTTATTTTATTTTTTTGCTAAATCCTCGGAACGTAATGCACATAAGTTGCTAAATACTGAAGAGATACACATTTTTCAAATCCAAATATCCTAAATCCTTGGAAGGTAATTCACATAAGTTACTAAATCCTGAAAACACATGCATTTTATATTCCATAGTGATACAAGAATGTGGATCTATGGGTATTCCAAAAGCTGTCAGAAGATGCATTACAATTACAAAGCACAGTTTATGGGTGAACCTATTGGGCTCTCCATCCTTGGTGATTCATGTTAAGGTGAGCATATTACTAGGCAAGGCAATCACTCTCTCTTTTCTCTCTTTCACTTTCATGCTAGTAGGATTAGAGCATGAAGCTATGTTATTTATAGTGTTGCTCTTGTCTTGCTTATGTAGTCATTTATGCTTTATATGATTATTTTCTCTTTGCTTTTGTACCCTTGTGTGTGTATGTTGAGTTAGAATCCTTGGCCTAGGGGCTCATTTCCTTGACTAAGTGATGTTCTACCTCGTTGCGACCCACCAGAGTCTTTCTTCTCACTTTACCATGAGTATGTTTGATTTCCATACTCCTGCTAAAGTGGGGGCTTAATGTATCATCTTAAAATGGAAGCACTTCCATGTTAAGAATGTTTAGCCCTCCTTAGGGGGTGTTTTACACCATCATCATGTTTTCCTCTCATTTTTGCACTCTCCCCAAATTGTGTGCCTGTTTAGGACCCTGATTGGGCCTCTCTAGACACCGTTTATCCCACATGGCACATTTTCCAAGGGTTCTGACTCCCTGGGTCAAGTTTGACCTCAACCTGACCTGTTGATTGTATTTCCAGTTTTGAGTCTACCCAGTAAATTTTTTTGTTCTCATGCCTATCCCTCCTCAGAAATCAAAATCTTGTCTAAAATTGTAAAATATCCCTCTCAAAATTGTGGTTTCTAGGTCAAAATCAAAGAGAAGTGTCAAAAACCCTAAGCCCTAGTTCATTCTGCTCAAAAATGGAAAAAAACCCCAGTTCTCTAAAATATGTTATGTTTTGAAGTTACTTTAGCTAGTAACTTAAAATCTATTAAGTCACGTGCAAATTTCCATGTTTTATGAGGTCGCGAAGTCTCCTTATGTTTTGAAAATATTCCAAGCTTTCTCGCGACTTAGCGATTCCCTTCAGTCGCATTATCTCTATAAGAAAAGCATATTCCAAATGTGATTAGGAGATCTAGCGACAACCATTGATTTAGATCAAGATCCTGTGGTAGTCAGGAAGTCTCGTGATGTAACCCAACATTAGAAAATTTTCTCCCGACTTTGAGATTACTCAGTCGCCTGATTGCCAGATCTGGACCATGGTTAAGGAAGGGTTAGCTCATGGTTAAGTCAGTGATCGGTGATCAATTTTAAATGTCAAGCATGTTTAGTTAATCTAATGACTATCATTATGCATTTATGAGAAAGATGCAGTCAAGTTATGCATAAGGCATTACGACAGTGTGCCATGTATAGCTGGTGGGCCCGGATGCTATTCAGGTTGGTCTCTTCAGTCGCGTAGTCTCTAGTTTTTACTAAGGTTAATATTGAGTTTGTAAATTTGCATTGTCGCCTAATCTCATGATAAAGGTTGAGTTGAGTTAAAGATCTAGCAATCAAGAGACATGAAGGAGGATGAGACATGTGTCAAGGTTTGCAATGAAGATATATGGCTTAAGTTGCCCAGTCTTTGGATTAAACTACAGTTAAGCAGAATGTCTCGCGACTTCGAGATTACTCAGTCACTGAGTCTCCAAATTGTCCATGGTTAATGATGAGTTAGGTCAAAGGTCAGAGCTGACTTCAGTGTCAGAGGTGATGAGGAAGTTGTAAACAAATGATAGGGGGACACGTGTCTTGATGGGCTCGTGCTTCATGCGATAAGTCTCCAAGTCTCTTGATAAAGATGGAATATTCCAAAGTGTTCAGTGATTATGAGTTTTCCTTGTCGTTGGGTCTCCATTTGATATCAAATATTCTCCTTTTATTAAGATACTTCCCATTGACCGTTCAATTAATATTAGATCTAATGATGGTCGCTAGGTCTCTGGATGAAACCATGATTAAGAGAAATGTCTGGCGACTAAGAGACAAGAGGAAATAATGTAACCTGAGTTTTCTTGTGGGTTAAGCACGATTCAGAGGTAAAGGTGAAGATCAAACAAGTGATAAGGTGACACATGGCAGTAGGCAGGCCCATATTTCATACTCAGTCGTTGAGTCTCATGATGAGACCAGATTTAACAAAAAGGTCCAGCGACTCGGAGACATGAAGAAAGATGGTAACCTGAGTTCAAAGGTAATTTAAATGCTGAGTTCAACTCCTAGGTAAAAATTAGAATTGATCGGTGGCTACATTTTAAAGGGGAGATCAAATTCAAATCTTGGTCGTCGATGCAAAAACCCACGCCACCTGTTACTGTTAAGGTTTAAATTCAAATATTAAAAGGGTTTCATATCATATTTCATGGCGGCAATATTATTTGTCAAATTGCAAATAGGGTACATGAGTTCACCGTTTCTTTTTCCAATCAAAGTAATGATGATGGGAGTTGCTTTGAAACCTGTGGCTGATATTTTAAGTGTTTCTTAGGAGCATTGATGAGTAGAAATTGATTGGAGATATGAATGATGTGTCCCAAAGTATTGTTTCCAGTGATAAAAGGTTGAGATACAAAGAATTTAACAGCTGGTGGTGAGGGTTAGTGACAGATTTGTTTCAATATCGATAAATAAAATGGTCAACCAACACTCAGCCGAGTTTCAGCCACTAGTGATGAGACAGTTTTAGAAGTATGGGGCATTTAATTGCCTGATTACATCATGGGTTCTTCTGACAAACGCCAAAGGAATTGAAGACAACAGTTTTGAGCTTAGATATTTTATCTATCTTTCTATTTTAGAAGCAAATTGCATTTTGTCTTCTAGAGTTTTAGGGTTAGGTCAAAATCATCCGAAGCTTGTTGCATTCTTATCTCTTAAGGATTCCAAGATGATTTTGGGCTATATATAGGCCTGTTGTAGCATTTTTAAATGTTGTTGAATTTCTACTGCAAGGCAGGTTTCTAATTTTGCATACTCTTTTAGCTTTCAGTCTGGATATATTGAAATAGGACATATTAATGAAATACAGTGCAGTTTCCTATCCCATGTTAATGTTGTCTCTTTATATTCCTATGTATGGCTCTTGTATGTTTAATTTTTAAGGCATCTTAAACATACCGGTTACAAGGTAACTGTCTAATTGATTGTGAGTTTCTTTCAAGGAGAGAACTAAGTTTCATGAGTAATTTCAGAGGGTTAATCATTAATGTGAGTATTTGATACAGTTGTGTGGGAATGATAAGATAGTTTGTAAGGCATTCAATATGAGCTGCATATAGTTTGTAAGGCATTCTATAATATTTCCTAATTTGTTTATGTGGATTTATGTTTTCATTTGACTCTTTGCCCAAGGAATAGGCACCGGTCTAGGGTTTGGTGAGCAGTTACTTCTTCATCCAAACAAATTAATCAATCAATTACACTCAGTTATTAAGAACACATGAGATGAACTCAAGTGGATTTGTATCAATGGGATACAATTTAGTTTGTTGATTCCTTGAAGAGTGAATCACTAGGTTAACCCTCCTTAAAAGTAAGAAGGATGAGAATCCTTGTCTCATTGATTTTTGCTATTCTTACAATCATAGTTTATCTGGTTAAGCTCTGTATCCAATTGATTTTGGTCATCTGTAGGGTATTTTATAAGTTGATTCAATAAAGGGTAAATATAAAATTAGTGTCCACTATAATATATACTGAATAATCAGTAATCATTCAGAGGTAATACTTGCCTGAGCATGTGGAGATTGAAAAATAAGGAGGATCTTATCCAATCCTCATCAATTAGGCATTTCTCTTGTTTGAACCAGTATTAGGAGTCATAGTGTTCAAACAATCATTCAAGCATTATGGTTCATGCAAGAAAAATCCCTAACATGACCTAGGTTAGGGTTGACCTCAACCCTGACCTAGGTCAGGGTCAACCTCAACCTCGACCCAGGTCCCCCTTTCCAATTGGAAAGTTTTTTGGTTGTCGGGGGATATTTAAAAGTTCATTTTCCTGCTTCCGGGTCGGTTGTTTTGGGTTCTAAAGTGATGAATCTTAAATTATATTTAATATAGGTCCTATTATAGGGGTATAGGTCTAATTGGAATTTAATTCTCCTATGTAGGCCTCTCTAGAAGATTGTGTCATAGATTGGTATATAAGGAAGCTTTCTCCTCTCATTTTCTCTAAGAAGCATGATGAACGGATCCAAGACTCTAAGAAGCAAGAATCCATTCAAGAATCCATTATTCTACATGTTTTAAAGCATCCATGTGTTCAACTAAGGTTTTCAAGTTTTCCTCTCAAGCATTCAATTTCTCCATTGAAGATCAAGGATTCAAGCATTCAAGCCTTTGAAGGGATTTTGTTCAAGAATTCAAGATTCATCATTCAAAACCCTAGATCTATCCATCATGGTGGTGTGATCTTCCTTCAAGATCCTTTGTGCATCCTCAAGATTCATTAATTCTTCCTTCAAGGTGGATTCCAAGCATACAATCATGGAGGTTTATGGCTTCCAATATTGAGTTCAAGCTCTCATATTGACATACTTGTTTACATTCGAAATACAATTGCATATCTATTGAATATCATAGCTTCATTGTTAAATTTACTTCTACTACTTGCGAGCATTCTCTATTTTAATTAATGATTTCAAAGTTAATTCCTAAATTGGGGTTTGACTAAGGAAAACCCCTCCCCCAAAAGACAAAACCATTTTTCTTGTAGGTACAGGTTTGGGACAGTAGATTCAAGTACAGATCTGGATACCCTTTTCGGCAGACTTTCGGGATCCGAAAAAAGATTTTTCGTTGGACTGTGTAGGTCAAAGTTGACTTTATTTTTTGGGTCAGGATCAACTTTCTATTTTGGGTTAGGATTGACTTTCTATTTTGGGTCAAAAATGACCTGAGCTAGATCTGGAAAAGATTTCTAGGTTTTCTTTGTCTCTGTGTTTCTGTGCCCGATCCGGTTGCAGAACTTTTGGAAAATCAGTGCAGACACCCGAAAATAGCATCCTTCAGATCTATTACATTTTCAAGTTATTACTTGTCTTCTAATTCATTTAAATTAAGTTTTTAATCTTTCTATATCTATTACACACTAGTACATTTGAGGCCTCTTTTCGATGGCTATGTGTCACTTTTCTGACACTTTCCCGTCGGCCTAGCGACAGAGACTAGTGTTGTAGTTTTGGTGTCAGAATTAACTACAACTGTGACATCTAGCATTATTGTGATGGTACTAACCATCACAATAGGATCTAGCTATGATGGTTACCACACTGTCGTTACATATTTTTAATGTCGCTATTACGACACATAGGCGTTGCATCTTATGTGTCGCTATTACGACATGTAAGCGTCGCATATCATCTGTCACTATTATGACACGTAGGCGTCGCATGTTATCTATTTCTTTTTTAGACATGCAACAAATTTGCTATACATGCGACATTGAGTTGTCGGTAATTTTGTGATAGCCCGATGTCGCAAGTATAGCAAATTCGTCGCACGTCTGAAAAAAGCGACGTCTAGGTGTTGCAATACGAGCCGGCTATAATGGTAATCATGTTGTCATTACATTTTATCTGTCGCTATTACGACACATAGGCATCGCATAACAAGGGTCAAAATTACAACAGGTGTGCGATGAATTTGTTATACATGCGACATCGAGCCGTCGGCAATTGTCGACGGCTCGACGTCGCATGTATTTTTTTAGTGTCACTTTAGAGTTTTTAAGAGTTTCTCTTTGTTTCGAGAATAGTTTAACATTCTCTACTTAACAAGGCCAACCACGTGAAGG
>MU224474.1:2429044-2444937 GCA_018584345.1 Thuja plicata | reverse complement strand
AGAAGTACTAAAGAAACACTCAAGTAAATTTGTAGCCAAAATAAGGGCTTACAAAGTACTAGAGAGAAAGTTTATAGAACTGGATTCGATGACAGAGACCAAATGGAGACATCTCCTAGATCTACCGGTAGAATCAACAAGTGTTGAGAAGAAATTACTTCTCACAAACACACCTCATAGAGAGGAGGAGTTAGATAATACAAGTCCTCAGCATATTTCTCTGGACAATCAGGAGAGTGATGATGAGCCTAGTAACTTGAATACAGGCATGGATGACATTGTCCAAGATATCACTCACTATGACTCCGACAATGATCCCAAGAAGAAAGATGATGTGATATTTATCACACTCAGGGATCAATAAAGTCATTAAGCACTAAAAATATCAGATGATAAGATAATTGATATTACAGATGAAGAAGTGCAAGACACTTCAATCATGCACTCAAAAGTGCAAGACCCTGCAAAATCTGTACAGAAAGATGAGAATGTCACTACTAACAAGGACAATACCGACGAGAAGGACATCAATACTGACATAGCCCAAGTTACAACTCAAAGTAACATGCATGTCCTAATAAAGGCAATAAACATTCTAGAGGGCAAGGAAGGATCAAATGAAAAGGAAATAAGCACACCACAGACAAGGGTGAAGGAGAAGGAAAAGAAACTATAGATACACCTGCAGAGCAAGCTGTAACCAATGATCAAAAGGATATTGATCAGAACAAGGAAGGAAATCAAATAGAAATAGGGGAAAAGCATTCAGAACATGGTGAAGAAGAAAGAAGGATGACACAACAAAGAAATCAAAAGCACATTCTATAGAAACACCCAAGGTAAATGAAGAGACGTCTTCACATAACCAATAGGTGCAAACTTAGCAGAAACCACAAGATGGTTCATCAATAAAACCTTCACCAAGCAACTCAGAGTGCACAAATGAACTAGCTATAGTGGTTCATACACTTGCATCCCCTAAGATCTAAGAGAAGAAGAAAGGAAAGAACAAAAATCCAGTAACTCTGGATGAAATAATTGAGATTCCAGTTTGTGATCCAAGAATATTGGATCCTACAGCATTAACAAAATATGCAAAGTTCTATGAGAGGAAAGCCACTCAAGAAAAGATGAAACGAGTGGCAAAAGAGGCCAAGGTACTTGAAGTAGCAAGAGATATACTTCAACAAATTGTACCAAACACAGACATTGATAAGAAATTTCCAATAATTGATCAACTGGTAACACTCACAGATGCAATAACATCTCAAAATATCGATGTTGAGAAAACTATGGAAGAGAGACTTGAGAAAAAGTATGAATTCAAGCTCACAAAGAAGATAAGCCAGGAAGTGGCACTCAAAAAGGTCAAGCTATCTAAATTGGTAAGAGCAATTGAACCACTTTTATCAGAAGTTGTTACCTTAATTAAGAAATTGTGCACCTTAGATCAACTCACTAAGGAGTATACAGACAGGATAGCAAAAATACATGTTGATCTTCAGTCCAGTGCACAAAGTCTAGCCAACATAGCAGAAGCACTTAAATTGCACAAACAAAAAATAATACAGGCTAGGAAGTAGAGACAGGACATTCAATTTGCAGAGATGAAATATAGATATGAAGTCAATGAGCTACAAGTTAAGCTCTTACCGACACTTACACTGCTGCAACAAAATATGACACAGGCAAATACACTGATTGCCACCCCTGAAATGTTTGTCCTAGACAACATTTTTGATATGCACACAAGACTCAAGCTGCAACATATGGCACTCGAACAATTGAAATAAAAATGAGAGAAACTACTAGAAGATATCAAACTCACCCATTCTAATGTTTTTGACACATTGTAAGTTACACATCTTTGTCACACTTTTTTTTGACATTTTGTAAGTTGTACATTTTTTTCATCAGTATAAAAGAAAGGGGGAATTTGATATATACATCACCTAAATTAAAAGGAGGAAATAATGTATAGTGGAAGAAAAAGAAACGGAAAATAATGTACATACAATAATCAAATAGTATACATGTACATATATATACACTATATCGATGCACATAGAAAGGGGGAGTCATATTATGACAAGGAAATAAACATGGTGTAATAATTTCAGTATTATGCACATATCAGTTTTTTATACTAATGTCAAAGGGGGAGATTGAAGGAATTATATTTTTCCATTAGTATACTTTGAGAAAAACATGATCTGCACAATCGGTTTAGTCTAAACCGATAGACAGGGCACAGCACTATCCAACACTAAGGTTACCCGATGAACACTGTCAAAGTGTTACCCGATGACAAAAATATAAGGATACTTAACGAAGTATCAATATTTCTACCCAACGAACAACAAAGAGAGGAACCCAAAAAATACAGGGAACTCAACAAACAATCCAGACAAGGAACGCCAACAGACTGCAAGTTCAAACTGACAACCAACAACCGACAGTCAATTACATCCTGCAAAAAGTGGATCTGACTTTCCACGTCAGATAAATCACTGAAGTTGTATTTATAACTTCTTGATTTGATTTTTAATCCATTATGTGTGGAGGAAGCAATGTAATCTTTATTGTTTTAATTCATTTTACTGTTTTAAAACATGCAAACTAAAGATCAAGGTCAAGTTGTAAACCTTGGTTCTGAGAGTTAACATTGTAAATCGTGAATTCCAAGATAGGTCAAAAAACTTGTATAAATAGGTGCTCGAACCATTCAAAACAGTTGTTGTTCAATGAAGAAAGTAGCCACAGAGAGCAACTAAAGACCAAATAGAGAATTCATGCAGAAGAACACAAATAGATTCAAATCAGTTTTCAAGAACAGAACAGAGGCTACCAACAAGCAGAGAAAAGGTATTCATCAATCACTTAAGGTGATATCATTATTGTATAAGCTTTAATGCATCTGTAAACAGCAATAGTAGATTTCATACAGTCAGGTCAACATTTGTACTCATTCTAACAAGTGTAGTACGCCAATGAAATCCTTTCAAGAAAGGTGGGCTTAACCGTCCTATTGTAAATCTCATAATTGAGTGCACACTTAAATCAGTGTTGCTAAAGCTCTTAACAGAGTAGATCTTAACAGGTCTCCACCTCAATACTCCTAACAGGGTAGATCATCATAAGTGATCAAAATTGTAAGCCTTAACCGACTCCCTTCCATTCTGCAGATAGTGAAGTTTTGTGGGTGCCATCCCCACCGTAGTTTTTACTTCCTAACAGGAGTTTTCTGCGATATCATATCTTGTGTTATGTGTTTGTTAATTTCATGAATGTTTCTATGAATGATTGTAAAGATTGTGAACAAACTATATCTACATAAGAAAGAATAATAGTAATGCTTGGTAAATTGGGTAAAGTGTTAAAAGTAATAGAGGTACTGATTCACCCCTCCCCTCTCAGCACTACTTCCCATTAAGTCCAACAGAAGGACATTGGAATAATTTTTTTCAATAGCCAATTATTATCCATTGCGATAACACTAGCACAATGAATATGTTGAAGAATCTTGTAATGCATTCAAAGACTAAATATATTTCTATTAAGTATCATTTCTTGAGGGAGAAGGTAGCAGAGAAAGAGATTAGACTGGAGTATATTAGCACAAAGGAACATATAGCAAATATATATACAAAACCTTTGGCAAAATATTTTTTTTTCATATCTCAGAAGCATGCTTGGGGTGAGAGTCTCTCCCAGTGGTAATTAATTGATGTAGACATGCATCAGTCTAGTGGCTTTTAGAGCTATATCATTTTCCAGACTTGATGTATGGATCTACTCCTTAGGGGGAGTGATCGCAGGAACACTATGGAGCACATTTGGGTGATTTTACACCAAGTTGTTAGACATGAAAATTTTAAAAAGCTACACCTTACAGAAGATTACAGAAGAGTTATGGAACCCTTTTTCATTGCTTCCAAAGGGGGAAAGATTCTATGTGAAGATCCCTACTATTTTGGGGAGATTTGTGTTAAGGATATTGAGAAGATTGTATTGAGAGGGAGTACTTTTTAAGTTGATGGATTTTACCATATGTTGTCATTAATGATAAAGGGGGAGATTGTTGGATGATATCAGTTTTGGGTACTACTAATGCTATTGATATTCATTTTTTGTCACTGATGTCAACATATGTTTCTGTGGAGAGAACTGATTGGTTATTACTATTGTATGATGACTGACAGAACTGTACATACACTGTATGTATGAATCCAAATGACAGAATATAAGAATATGAAGAAGAATGTGTGATGAACTTATTCGTAAGGTCTCTTGGCTTAAGATTTCATATTGGTGATGTTACAGATGTTTTAGTGAAGACAAGTTTTTGGACTGTGACAGTGATACTTGACAAAGTTGGTCTCTATGTTTTGGGTATATCTCATAGGCGGAGATGTTTTAGGGTATGCGATCTTAAGAGATGACAAAGGACACATTGAGGAATGTTGGGTATTGATCAATTGTTGTGAACATGTTAGTGACGTCAACTGTGGAGTGTATTTGGAGGAGACCTATTTGGTGGCCTACTTTAGAGATGTAACGTGTATTATGGATTGTGAGCATAGATTACGGATCTTGGAGTATGTCTAATGTATTGTAACTAATTTTTAATTGTTTTAGATACCTTGGGTATATTAGTAAGGGGTTAAATAATTATTTGTATATTGGAAATCCTTAAGTGGCTGACCTAATCAATTATTTGTATATTGGGAAATCTTAATTGGCTGACCTAATCAATTATTGTAATAGGGTATATATGAGAGATATTTTCTGTTTAAAATAAGTGGAAGATATTTAAAGGTAGAGAAGTGTGGAAGCTAGGAGGCTTTTTTGGTTGCTGGATGTAGAGCAGAGTTTGTAGTTGTAATACTTCATTAGAACTGACCAAGCAAAGACAATTGTTATCAAACAGTTCACTAGATTGTATATTTCTTTATATACATTTGATCGGATTGTTAATCCTTGAGGGTGGCCTTAACCTTCTTTGGGCAGTGTGCCTGGGAAGTGAGCCCACTATTACTCTTGACTCCTAACAGGGTCTATCCTTTAACAGGGACATTACTCTTGACTCCTAACAAGGACTATGTACTGTAATGCTGAAATAAGCCCCTAACAGGGCTAAATATTTTAACAGGGATACTATACTCTCAGTGCATCATTTATGGGTGCTAAGTCCCACTGGGGTTTTACATTTAACAAGGTTTTCTCGACAACAAGTATTGTGTTATTGTGTTGGCATTTACTGTGTTATTATTTGTATTGAAGTTTTGGTTTATAAACTTTAAAGTTTAATATTTTGTATCACAACTAATTTACCCCCCCTCTCAGTTGTGCTTGTGGACTGTTATTCCTAACAAAATATGTATGTCATATCAAATTTGTGCAAGCATACTTCACCTTCTTATCATCATCAGTACCCTCATAATCAAATTACTTCTCCAACTCTGTGATCCAATAAACTAATTCATATGAATCCAACTTGCCATTATAATAAGGTGGATTGAAATGTGGTCTTGCATTAACCCTAGTTAGGGATTTTATAAACCTATCATCTCCTTGTTCAATTTCAGGTTGTGCTTCGACTTATTCATCTATTTATTCATTGGTTTCTTCCATTTCATCACTTACATCTTCAATATGTCAACCTCTTCTCAAGCTCATTTCAACAGCTTCCAACCTGGCTACAATTTATCTCAACATATCCATCATAGTTTGATCTGCATCTCTCCTTCCACCTCTAGAATTTCCTCTTTGATCCATTTCACACAAGTGCTCTACAATTGCGGGACAGATCCTCGTCTTGTCACCCCACAATAAACCAATTCAAGACTTCACAAGCTCAGGAACCATGATTTACCTCAACAAAATTAAAAAATCACTCTAATACCACTTGATGCAGTGGAAATCAAAGAGATTTGTACAATCCTTGCAACAAGAGTCACTCAGTAGAAACAACAACTCAAAAAACAAAAAGATACAAAGAGAATGCAAGATCAATGGTTCACATTAATCTAGATTCGAGAAATTACATCAAATTGGCTAGCAACATGTAGGCTTACATTCTAGGCATATAAGTCTGATTACAGATTGAATTATGAAAATATCTACAATGATAAACTTCAAGAGGTTATCTTTATAAGAAATCTCCAAACTAGAGATCTAATATATTAATATATAGACTTTTGCAACACAAACAAATCAACCAAGATCATTTACATTCCCCAAGGTGGGAAAACACAATAGAAAATATAGGTCAGGACCCAGATTTAGAAGAAACTTCCGAAGAAGGCACAAAAGGAAGTGTGAACATAAAGGGAGGTTGGCCATAATCACACAAACATAGAATGAAATGTCAAGAAGGTCCTTAATCCAAGGAAAAGGATCACGAGATCAGAAAACTTCATTCAGCCATGAATCATGAAAAACAAATAGGTCTAGGCCAAAATTCAAGAAATCTCCATCCAGAAGAAACATATGGAGGTGCGAACCCAGATGATGATCAAACACAACGTGAAGAACATGCCATAAGGAGTGCAACCGAAGAATAGCCAAATAGAAGGAACACCACTGGAAATAGAGAGACTGACAAATAGGAACAATTGAAAACATAAATATTTTGGGTTGATGCAAGATTTCCAGAGAACCCAAGATGCTCCTTCATCACTTACAAACATTATTGAGTGCATATAGATTACCTATTTTCTTTGTCCCCCATTTGCCACACAACGGACCACCAAAACTATTAATGACCTATTGCTTCACTTGAATAAATACTATCAAGAGTGATAGATCATTATTGTATAAATAAATAATGTAATATAAATACATATGTAATCTCTCTCTCTCTCACTTACACACACAAAGATATAAATATATAATATTTGAGAAATTTAAATATTTGCTTTATTAATTATGATAAGAATTTTATTTTATTTTTTTATTTTTATTTTTTTTGTGTGTGTGTGTGTTTAATCTGAGTTGAGAGATAGAACTCTGACCATAAAATTTATATATATACTTTATCAAATCTTATCAAAATCAACATGGTATCAGAGCAAGTTTGAGAAACGATCAAGATCAGATTTTTAAATCTATATATTTCATTGGAAATATTGTACCTGCAAAAATGGTGAATGGAATCAAACTTGAAGACATACTTGAAGACTCTTCAAATTTTGAATCTTGGAAACTATGAATGATGCTAATGCTAAGAAAACATGAGTTAAAAACAATTGTAGAAAATCCTCCTAAATCTAATGAGAATAACTAGAATAGTCAATGGGAAAAGGATAATACCAGAGCAATGAAATTATTAGTAGATAAATTAAAAGATTATATACTACCTATCATCACAGAGTTACAATCTGCACATGATATGTTCAAAGCTCTGGAAAACATGTTTGAGATCAACAACACTAGCAGGATTCTTACTCTTAAAAATCAACTCTCTAATATTAAAATGAATAAAGGAGAGACCATCACCTCATAATTAATGAGGACAATATAATAAGAAACCAACTCTCAATAATTGGTCACATCTATGATAATAAATATTTAACTATGATAAATTTAAATGAACTCCCTATCTCATGGAAAAATTTAGACAAGGAATAAGTTCTAGTTCCAAACTCCCAAAATTTGATCAACTAAAAGTTTACTGCATTCAAGAAGAGTGTAATCTAATATCTAGAGGAATCGGTGTGGTATCCACAAATAAATATATTCAGATTCTCACCAGTAATTTAAAAAGGAAAAAATGAAAGAACTCAAATGGTAAACAACCGTTCAAGAAACAGAGAGACTACTCTAAAATACAATGTTATAGATGCAACAATTATGGTCACACTACAGTAAAATTTCCTAACAGACTCAAACATCAAGCTTCCCTCGCTGAAGTCAGTAATTCAAACTTGGATTTAGAGAAGCTTGTATTCTAAAGAACTTCAAAAATCTAAATTTTTTTGATATACTGGATTGAGAGGGAGATCATTGTTCTTTACCAAACCTCTTGCAAAATGAAGTTGGAACAATTATGAGGTAAACTTGGTATGATTGTAATTACTGAGAAATAGTCTCGACGTATTTGATTATTATACTAATGAAAATATTTTATGACTATTTGGGCTTTGTGTACGTCATGAGGAAGTGACGACTTCTAAATGATTATCACTTGTATTTGTAAAATTTATTGGAAGGTGACGATCTTATAATAAATTAATCTTCTATTGTGATGGACATCTTATGATGTCTAAGCAGATCATGATAGATATTATCTTGTAAATCAATTAACTAAGAGATAGATATCGCCACAAAGATATCTATAAGTTATATTGTATAAATGTGTCACAGTGGATTAACATCCTTAAACAAACCATGAATATAATGTTCCTATAGTAAGTATCATTGAGGATACATGTGCACATACCTTATTGACATTTTTAGTACTTGGTGAATATCATGCGACCTGATATTCTAAAGCCATTACTCCTGATATCATGAGATGATATCGTTATGGTGAATATCATAGTATTGATATTTGTAGACTGAAATATCCCGAGTGGAAATTTGTAGACAATTCCAAAATCAATAACCAAACATATCCAATGAGTCTCATTTCCCTCTTTTAAAGCTTCAAGTTGTGACTCTTTAGTTTCCCCTTCTCCTTGCTTTCATATTTTTGTTTTATGTCTTAATTAAATGAATTTAAATTAATATATCCATTTTAATAATAAAGTGACATAATAATAGACTATTAAATCTTCTGGCATTAAAATGAATGATCAAATGAACTAGGAAGATGATGTGTGGCCAAGTCCAATACTAAAAATGCCAAAAGACTGAACCCTACTAACTTACTATAAATAGTAAGTATCCAGGAACCCTGCCAAAATAACTCCAATTGGCCTAGAATTGGAAGTGCCTAGGCCAAAACTCATACTAGCCCTTGTATTGTCCTTTTTATCCCACGTGACCTTGGCAAAAAGGGCTAACGATGCATTAAAAAAATGGCTTAGAAAAGGGGACATTACAGTCCTCCCTTCCCAAAGATTGCTTGCCCTCAAGCAATTTGTATATGCATGTTGTGACTAAAATTACCTGGATCCCATACTCATTACTACCCCACATTAACAATGCATCAGTCATAGTAATACCAGGATCCCAAACGATTAGGCTGAATCACCAAATATGAGTGAATAAAAATGTCTCAAGATGCAATCAACACTAGACAACCCTTCATCAGTAGGAGGTAACTCATGGAAAATCATATCACCCATCCTAAAATAAGACATAACCACCTGTTGATGTTTTGTAGCTTCTGTCGGATAAATTTTATGAGAGTATTGAATGTGTGTGTGTGTGTGTGTGTGTGTGTGTGTGTGTGTGTGTGTGTGTGAGAGAGAGAGAGAGAGAGAGAGAGAGAGAGAGAGAGAGAGAGAGAGAGAGAGAGAGATATAAAANTGTGTGAGAGAGAGAGAGAGAGAGAGAGAGAGAGAGAGAGAGAGAGAGAGAGAGAGAGAGAGATCTAAAATAGTATTAGGAGAAATTGATATAATAATGATTCATAGATATTACATGTGTGTGTGTATATATACATGTGTGTGTGTGTGTGTATTTGTAGTTACATAATCAATTATCATTATATTAATCTCATAATAATGAATAGACATGTCCCATCAAGGGACATGTCTCTCCTATCCTCATTCTCAATATAAATGAAAGAGAGATTGTTGCATTTGGAAAATGCATTCAACATAGAGTTCTATTACATTTTCAGCTATCCTAAAACTTAACATGGTATCAGAGCTAGACTGCAAATGTAAGAGAGTAGTTTCTTGATGGTGAATGTGTAACTGTCTCGGAAAATACAGTCTCAGTAAAGGGACCATATCTCACAAATCCACTATTGGATTGTTCTGAATTTTGCATATGTTTGGGAAAAACAAAATTTAAAGAATCTCACCAAAGTGTTTTTCAAGAAAGTTTTGGGTTCAAAAGTTATGACGAAATGTGTATGGGTATATGTGAAATTCCTGAAAGAGGATTTCATTAAAGAGATATATTAATTTGTTATGATTGTGGTCAAGCATTAACAAAGAATAAATTATTAAAGGAAGGGTGTCTCTTTCTGTAAAGAAAGTATTAATTATAGAGTTTCTCCTCTCTTGGAACAATCAAGTCATTTCACAAGAAGACATGAGAATTATTCAATGATATAAGAGTGGGAATTGTACATTGTGGGGGGGAATAATAACCAATATTACATTCCCATTTGAACCATCCTTAGTGGGGAGATGATTCAAAGGGGAGATGTCTCTCAAATAACTTGATAAGGTGTTTTCTGATTTGATATATGTGGACCCTCATTGGAGTAACTTGTATCAAGGATGTTTATTCGCAGATAAGTATTTATTATCCTTGAGTATTACTTTATCTACTCATTGTAGTATCTCTCTTATTTGTATTTATATACGTCCTATAAAAGCTATTTGCCTTGATCTTTTCTAGGGATACTCTTGCAGGAAAATAAGATTGATACCAGATTCAGAGGGAGTTTGAAACTTCATAAGTAACTTTGGATGAGGAGCTCAGAAGATTGATATTAGATTTAGAGGGAGTTTGACAGTTTATCTTAAGCAATCTTGGATGAAAAGATCAACAAATTGATATCTTCTCAATGACTTCTTCTCAGTGAGATTAGTTCAAGTTGAAATCCCTTGTTTCCACCCTCTACACTGTGGCATGGTGGATGTAATGTGTATGAATCCATGTTTTTAATGGGCGTGCCCTCTGTTTACATCATGAGGAAGTGACGACTTCCAAATGATTATCACTTATATTTGTAAAATTTATTGGAAGGTGACGATCTTACAATAACTTGACCTTTTATTGTGATAGACATCTTGTGATGGTTGAAACAGATCATAATAGATAGAACTTGTGGATATAACCACTGATTGAGGCAATCCACATTAAAACTTGTGGATAGAACCATCGATGAAGGAAATCCACTCTAAAGGTCGTGAGTTTATGGATAGAATCACTGATGGAGGCAATCCACACGAGAGCTTATGGATAGAATCGTCGATTGAGGAAATCCACCCAGGAACTTATGGATAGAATCGCCGATGGAGGCAATCCACTCTAAATCTCATGAGTTTGTGGATAGAATTGTCGATGGAGGCAATCCACACAAGAGCTTGTGGATAGAATCGTTGATTCAGGTAATCCATCCGGGAACTTGTGGATAGAATCTCCGATGGAGGAAATCCACTCTAAAGGTCGTGAGTTTGTGGATAGAATCGCCGATGGAGGCAATCCACATGAGAGCTGGTGGATAGAATCACTGATGGAGGCAATCCACTTGAGAGCTTGTGGATAGAATCACCGATAGAGGCAATCCACCTAAGAGCTTGTGGATAGAATCGCCGATGGAGGCAATCCACATCTTGAGACTATGTTTCTATTGATTACATCATGAGGATGATGCTTTTATTCTTTACATCATATGATTGACATTGTCAAGTGTCATATAAGTGTTGACATTTATCCTCCCTAGCTAAGAGGGAGTGTTGATTTTTTGTAGCTTCTGTCAGATAAATCCTATGAGAGTATTGAATATGTGTGTGTGTGTGTGTGTGTGTGTGTGTGTGTGTGTGTGTGAGAGAGAGAGAGAGAGAGAGAGAGAGAGAGTATTGATATATATGTAAAATAGTATTAGGAGAAATTAATATAATAATGATTCATAAGTATTACATGTGTGTGTGTGTATAGTTACATAATCAATTGTCATTATATTAATCTCATAATAATGAATAGACATGTCCCATGAAGGGACATGTCTCTCCTATCCTCATTCTCAATATAAATGAAAGAGAGATTACTACATTTGGAAAACACATTCAAGATAAAGTGCTATTACATTTTCAGCTATCCTAAAACTTAACACCGCCCATCCTTAATTTTTGATGTAGGAATCAAACTGCTCAATAGCTAAAATCAATACCAAGGGTGCGAGAAGGCTATAACTACCATCATCAATGTGAAATTCCCCTAAGTATATAGGTATCACGAGTAAGGAAGGGTCTGAAATACTATTCCCTATGACCAATATATAGCTCTCATCAACCTGCAACCAAGATCTATTCAGTTCCTCAAGCATAAAATCCACCCAACTCATGTATAAGATAGAATCTGAAACCGTGTATAAGTTGATTAAAGAACGATAAGTAGTACTAACCCTAGAAATCACCCCATCACTCCAATATTGTTACCAAGAATCATCATTAGTAATTGTACCTGCGTCCCAAATCCTGCAATCAATCTCATCCTCTTCATGTGAATTGGAAATATCTGGCTCAAAAATAGGATTATCAAATGTCAAATCAGCATCCACCTCAAATAAATAATTGTCAATCCACTGAATGTTTTCCATCTCAACTTGTCATTCTAGTGGTTCCAACAATTTCTTGGGGCAACTATCCAAAAAATAAGTCTGATGAATGCTATCAAGTTCCTTGATCACTTCCCTGAAAAACTCAAACCCTCCCCTGTTCTCTTGTTCCCTGAGCTGATTAGTGACAAAAATTTGATTTTTCACTTCTAGAAGGGCAACCCTAGTATTATCTAATGTCTCTTGACAAATATTAAGCTCCCTATTGAGCTTATTAAACTCATCCTTTTTCCTCTCAATTGTTTAACATGTGTTTTAGCAACCTTTCATAGGTAATCACGACCTGAAAGTAGACATAAATATTCTGATTTCCAAATCTCAAAATCTATTTTGAACCCCTCTAAATCTGCAACATAAGACTCACTTCCTATACCACTTTTTCCTTTTTCCATCCAAGCCTTCCTATGAATATCTTCAAGGATCTTGTGAGTGCTATCATGATGTACAAGAGCTGCAATAATGACATCATCATTGAAGTTCAGCTGATTCTTCAAAGAATCATGGTCATTTTGGCATGCATTTTCGAGTAGGTCATCCACAACACCATCATCTTGAAATTCTATTTTTGATTTCTCCTCTAATTCAATATCATGTACGAGTGAGCTATTGTTATAAGAAACACATGATTCAACACAACCCTCAAAGGTGTCATTAATGTCATCATAGGCCTCAATTCAATTTGTATGTAAAGGTAAGGTTGTTGTTATGTCATCCAACGATTCCTCATGACATGAACTGTTAAAGGCATCCAACTTCTTGTCACAATCCTTAACCAAAAATTTGTCAATTTCAGCTTCTAAGTCACCAAAGTAGAGTTTTGAACATCGCATACCTTTGACAATAATTGGATTCATATTATCACCAATGACTGTGTCATTTTGTGGGGGGGAAATAGTGAAACTCTTATCACTTTCCCTGTTGGTCTGGACTTCTTTGGTTGCCTTATCTTTATCCCTATCACCACAATCATGATTAGGTGTCCAAGTTTGTTGACATGTGAAATAAATTTTCTCTCTTTTCATTTAGTTCTTGCTTATTCTTGGAGACCTCGCAACCTGTATACCCATTACAATCAACTCACTATCAGTCATGAGATTGATGAACTTCTCAATCTTACATTTAATCAATTCTTCCAAGAGCTCATAAGCGGTAGGGGACATTTTATATTCTCCTATCCAAAAATCTAGTAGATCTGATTGTACTTTCTTACACACATCTTCTTCCTCATCTAAAATTAATGACATAATTGTTTTTATGCAAGATTTCACATGGTCTGGATGATGTTTTCTAAAATTTCTTAAGAAACACTGAAATAACTATTGAATCATCTTTTTACAACCAAGATCCAACATGGGAATGAAAGATCTAGTTTTTTCCACTAGTCCCAAGATTTTTATCCACTTACCAAAGGTAGGACCTTTGTCATTATTTAATCCACCTAAACTATCCATAATCAGATGTAATACCTGCTTCAAAATGTTATCAGCAGAAGGTGTAATAGGAGTTGTAATCCTAACAATTTTGCTAAAGAATGTGGAAAGTGTGAGTCTAACTTCATTGTGAGGATGTTCGATAAATCCAGATTGAACTAGGGCAACCATAGAAGGCTGTAAGGCCCAATTGAGGAGCCTACAATTAGTTTGGTCCATCCTAGATAGATATGAATCTATCTCTTCCAATTTAACAAGCACACCTCCCATACATTTCATAATCTCCAATTTCCATCCAAGGAAATATAATTCATTTCCTATTTCAATTTCTTTCTATATATCTTTTAGTTGTTCACCATTAAAGGTGTCGTTAAATTCTTTCGAGAAAAAAAAAATTCAGATCTGCTATTGTCTTCATATTGTTTCTAATTTGAATTTCCTCAAAACTATTGCACTGTGAGATGCAACCTATGTTTTCCACTAATACTTTACTCAAATTTTGTTGTCTCCAACCTATATGAAATGATACCATAATGTATTGTAACTTCAGACCAGAATATGATCAAACGAACAAACTATGCAAATATCATCTTACAGCTACAAATCAAAGCAACTCCCCTCCTTATGCACAACATATAGATCATCCTACAGAATTCCTAACTATAATATCCCTCACTGGTTCTAGCCAAGAAACTTAATAACAATCAGTACTTACTAACACGTGCATCACATCAGACACTTAGTTGCACTTAGTCATCACAATTAGACTTCAGAACTTAGATGTAATTTTGGCGAACACTTGGCTTGTTGCCTATAAATATTGGCTTTTTGGGTTGAATTTAAATTCATTTGTTTACCATAATGGATTTGGAGGCAGGGTATGTGCAAGATCATGGGGGACCAAAAAGTGGCGATGTGAAAAAAATCCATTTTTCACTCGTCCAAAAGCGCATGAAAGCGCTTGTTGACTTTTTAGTAAGCCTGGGTGTCAGTACACCTGGGAAAACCTGACACCAAAGCACAAGCCTAATCAGGTACCCAATATTTTTGGGTACCCAAAAAAATTGGGTACCCAAAACCTACGGCATAAATCAAAACCTGCAAGTTGTTTTCCTCATTTCTGCTGCCCACGGCTGCATTCAACATTTTCATTGTGAAAACATTAAAACCCTAAATTTAATTATGTTTTTTCATTACTAATTCTTTAGATAATAAAAGTATATATTTTTAATCTTGCTTTTATTATACAACACATCTTAATAAAATTAATTAAATTAAACATTTGATGAATCTTATTTTTTCAGGACTTGATAAGAAAACAGCAGCATTGTCGAGCAGGGCACTTGGAACCCTTTCGTTTCTGCCAAAGTTTTCAGAATTAGGTTCTTCATTCTTTTATTTTTTTTCCAATATGAATTTTTCATCATAGAGTGGTGTGTTTTGAGGATTGCAGACAAAACAACTGTTGGTAGCCATGACTGCCAGTTTGAATCCATGGGCAGAAGAATTTGTTCCTCCTCCACAATACCCTCTAAATTTGCCATCGCAGAGTGGTGTGTTTTGAGGATTGCAGGCAAAACAATTGTTGGTAGCCATGATTGCTAGTTTGAATCCATGGGCAGAAGAATTTGTTCCTCCTCCACAATACCCTCTAAATTTTCCATCGCAGAGTGGTGTGTTTTGAGGATTGCAAGCAAAACAATTGTTGGTAGCCATGACTGCCAGTTTGAATCCATGGGTAGAAGAATTTGTTCCTCCTCCACAATACCATGGGCAAAATTATTTTTTCCTCCTCCATAATACCCTCTGAATTTTCCATCACAGAGTGGTGTGTTTTGAGGACTGCAGGCAAAACAATTGTTGGTAGTCATGACTGCCAGTTTGAATCCATGGGCAGAAGAATTTGTTCCTCCTCCACAATACCCTCTAATTTGGTTTTCAATTTCAAATCTCACTAATTATAGGTCTTATAATTTCAAATTGCTTGCTAAAAT
>MU224474.1:2282788-2364024 GCA_018584345.1 Thuja plicata | reverse complement strand
AGCCGATAAAGGCCATGATCCTCTAGACCAGTAGCAACAGTAAGACGAGTCTCGCGATCAATAATGGAACATTGGTGAGCACTGAACACCACATCCAATTGGGGAGAATTCCTCATGATCTGACTCAGAGATAACAGATTGAGTGCCATACTAGGAACGTAGCACACATTGAGAAAGATGAGCTTCCTCCCACCAGACTGTATTTGGACATTTCCTCGGCTAGTAATTTTATACTCCTCTCCTCTGCCAAACAGAACTGAATCACTGAAGGGAGAGAAGTCTGTAAACCAGTCACGCCGATGAGAAAAATGATGTGAAGCCCCAGAGTCGATGTACCAAGCAGAAGACTTAGCTAGATCTAAAGGGCTTTGAGCCATAAAAGCATAAAAAACAGACTCCTTCTGCTTAGACTATTCAGCAACATTCGCCTGCTGTTGGGACCCTCCCTGCTTCCTTTATTTAGAAGCGATTCTCTGCTGGCAATCTTTCTTCATATGGCCGTACTTGCGGCAATAGTGACACTGCATAGTTTTTGGCTGAAAATTGCCTGAGGGTTGGTGTGAACCGCCTTGTTGTGATGATGGAGATGGCTGAAATTTAGCTGCAAAGGCTTGTTCTGAAGAGGACGAGGGAGCACGACTTCCAAACTGTTGTTTCCAGCGATCCTGCTGTAGAAGTTTGTTGCATAAATCAGGAAACTTCAAATCAACATTCGTAGACGTAATGTTGAGAGTCTCAACAAAGTGCTCGTAAGATTGTGGTAGACTCTTGAGAGTGATGACTACCATGTCTTCTTCCTCCATTTTCCGACCAATAGCCTCAAGCTGGTCTCGAATGTCCTTAATCTTTATGAGATGGTCCTGTAAAGACGAACTTTCATCCATCATGATGGAGAACAACTGATTCTTTAAGAAGAATGCCCTGCTTTTGTCAGAGGTTTCATGTAGCTCCTTCAGATGCTTCCAAATATCAGAAGCTGTCTTTCCAGAGGAAATGTGAGGCAACTGGTCATCTGTAATAGACAGCTTCTCTGTTTCGATCATCAAACTTGTCCTGATCAGTGCCTATTGTGGTGGGACGAGTTTCTGTGCCCAAAACAAGTGCATCGAGGCGGCGATACTCAAATATGGTCAACATACGCTGCTTCCAGGTATTATAATTACTGCCATTAAATCGCTGATTTCCTTCTAACATCAGATTGGTCAAAGATGCCATTGGTACGTACACGCTTCAAGACTGAAGGTCAACATGCACGGATTCCAAAGCAAATTCTGGCTGACCCAGAAAAATTTGACAGGTAGCCAGAAATGCGGATAGAAAATCTAGAAAGAATCTGAAGTCAAAATGCAAATTTGCTGGCTCGAAAATCGAGGCACAGAAAATGATGTGCTCAGAAAAAACAGAAGTCGACCCAGTTGAAGGCTTGAAAAACCCACCAAGAATCTGCAATCAAAAAAAATTTCCGAGCCCAAAAACTAGGGTTTTCAAAGAAAACCCTATTTGGTTCGAAAAAGCTCCAAAAATGGCAGAAAATGGTGGTTCTGCTCAAAAACGGCAGATTCGCAGAGAATGGCACCACAGATCAGGTCGTTTTTAAATGTAGAAGGCAAAAACGTCACTGTTTTGGTAAAAAACAGACACCAGAAAGATGTAAATCGTGATTGAATAAATCATGTTTTTACAGGCGTTTTTGCTGAGAATGAGTTAAAAACGACCAGCAAGCAGTCGTTTTGAGTTGCAGGAACGAGCCACGCAGCAGCAGCAACCCTAAAACGGTGTTTTCAACCTGCGAAAATTATCTCCAAAAAAAATCCGAAAAGACTAAATTTTTCAAAAAGACTTAGAAAAAAAATTCAATGCAATTTTTTTCTATTTGAAATTTTTTTGAATTTTTCCAAATGGCTTTGATACCATAAAATGCTAGAAGCAAGAGCAGATAGATTTTAATGAATTGCTTGATATTCACAATGAGCAAGATCGCTCATAAATAATACAAGAGGTATATACAAATTAGCAAGTTTCCAAATATGGAACTGCTGAAGTAAACTGCGGATAGAAAGGAAAGATTCCTAAATAGTAGACTTGAGCATTAATAAAGGAAACAAAATAAATATCCTTAATAGTGCTTGGGCCCTAGAAAAATAGAAAATAATTATTTTATTTTTTGAATGTACTTAAATCTATGGTTAATACCTAGATCAAGCTTGCATATGTGATTTATGTATCCCATGTAAAAGGCTCCCATAAGCTTGTCAGTGTGCTGCAAACTTGATGTTTCCGTGCAAGCAAATTTATTGAGCTCCAAGATATCTTGGATCTGTCTTGGGCCTTGATCCATGAAACTCATGTACAGTTTGTAATATGTATTACCATTTTATTGTGAGATTTGAGCTACCCTCTTCATAAGCAGTCTTGAGCTGTGGTAAATGGAACAATTTAGTGCTTTTGGTTTTTGCAAAAGAGTTTCAATATTGAGAAACCATTCTACTTCATGATTTGTTTTCTGCAGTGGTTTAGCTGATTACCATCGAAACTCTTTTGGATGAACTGCATAGAAGAAATTCAAGCTTTTATGATTATCCAATGCACTGAGTGCATAACTCAGTAATCTTGAGGAAACAATGTTTGGCAAAGAAACACAGACCTTACAAATATACCTTTGAGAGTTAAATTGGCAAAGTGGTAATAGTTGGCTTAAAATAAAAGGCTGGTTGGGTAATTAGTTAGGGTTATTGTTAATAAAATATAAAATGTGAAAATCATTTGAAGTCAACCAGTTGTTTAAAGTGAATATTAAACTGTATATTAACTAATAAGGTTAGCCATGTTTTCAAAGGAATATTGTCTAGTATATTATATTAGGTTTTGATGCAATCTATGTTATAGGTAGAATTGGAGTGTAGAAGGGGTTAAGGAAAAGGAATTATTTTTAAAGGAAAATGGGATTCTAAGAATAAGGAAAACGAAAACTTTAGAAGTGAAAAAGAAGGAAGGGGCTTTAAAGAAAAATAATTCTCTATTAATTATTGGATAGATTTTTAGAGATAATAGCAGGTGGGACCAATAGGACCCTCAACACAGAAAATTAGCTTAAGGGAACAAAGTTCAATGAGATGCAGATATAAAGCCTGCATGAACAACTGATGCATGGGTCTAGTAAGCCCAAAGCAGAAGTAGACAACCACACAAAGCCATCTAAAGCAAAATATGACCATACAAAAAGCCATCAAACACCAACCAAACTATGGAAGTTCCAAGACACTCAAGAGCTCAACTCCAACTTCAGTTTTCTTATTCATATTATCCCCTTTAAACAATAGCTGTTCGAACCCTCAGCTGCCACAATGCAGTCTTAGTCTTATTTTATGACTCCCAGAATGCTGACCTAAACCCTTAAACTTAATTCCATGAATTATTTCAGACCATCTGGGGCAACTTTACAACAAGCCACCTAAAATCTGACACAGGGTATAAGCACTAGCTAGTGACCTCTAGGGTGCTCTTGTTTTGAGAAACCAACAGAAACTTAACTACAGGATGAATCCTGCCATAAGCTATTAAGGTGTCTATATCATTCTGACTGATTGCATTAGCCTTAATCAGCCTTAATGGCTGCTAATTAAGCTCCATCCATGCCAGTTCATGTCGTGACCTGTGCTCCACACCAGACATGTTCTTCAGTTGCAACCTCCTTTAAATCATCCCGCCAGTGTCACATCCTCAGGCAGGGGGAGCAGAAGCTCCAACCATCCTCAAATTTTCTCAGAATGAACCACATTTAAGCTTTTTACAAAATTTTGCAACAATGGTAGCATGGAACCACAAAGACCAATAATGTGTGAGACCCTCTTCATCTAAGATGCTTTTGACTAGATTAAGAATCATGAGATTTGGACAATGAAAGGTTTTCAGCAGATGGAGTTTGGAAAGCTGACCTCGTTGGAAGGTGTCTTTGCAACCACTAGTAAGCTTTTTGTATGCCTAATAGCTAAAACTGCAACAACAATGCAGATATAGAACATGCCAAATTTTGGTTCAAATTGCTTCATAAACAATCTTGGCTTTAAAACAGAAAACACCAAGGAATTCCTCTAAGCAATTTGCCTTAGGAAGAGTGAGGGTGAGCCATTTACAACAAACAAAGCTTCACACACATCAAAATTGTTACACTTCTTTAAATCATTATCAACCCAATCCCCTGGTGACAAGCCTAATAAAAGCTGATACTCGCCTTTAGGGAAGTCACAGAAGAAGAGTGCATCAGGTGTCCAAGAAATGATCACATACACTCATTTATAGCGAGATCCAACCGAACCATCCCACTCTGCCACCCATGAGCTGAAAAGCAACGTAAAGGACATTGAGTCAATTCCTTTATCAGTGAGCAAATGTGCTACCCTGGTACATTCATGGAAGCAATGGGCAAAGAAGATGGATTCAAAATTCTTACAAATAATAATTGCTTTCCAATAACTTACAGAGCTTCAAATTTGGACAATAAGCTTTTTGTAAACCTCTAATTACATTGGTCGAATGACCTTTTGACCAGCGGCTTTTGACAACCTTCTGCCTTTGACAAAGCAAGCTTGACGATCACAACCTCCCATTCTGCTTCATTGTTGGTTTTTTCATCCAAAACGAAGGAGCTTCATTTTATAGGATTACTAAAATTGTCATGGTTTACCATCTCCACCTCCACCTCCACAGAGCCAAGCTTTCCACATGAAATCCTTCAGGAGAGGCATTTTTCCTCTTTTTGTTGCAATTTCTCATCTACTAACCAATGAATGCAAATTAGTTGTTGGATGGCTTATTGGTTAGGGTTTTTCAAGTTCAAGTATCAGTTTTAATTTAATGCACTTGAGAGTGAATTTGGTAAACGTTCCATGTCTCTGACTGATCAAGAAAATGCAAGCTATAAGTACCAGATTTAACGTATAGCTTGAAATATCGACTCTACATTCGAGACTCCATTGACCCCATCATAGGCAAACTCAACCACACATCACGGTGTAAAAGATCATTTGTTCATGTGTTCACATAGAAAGGTAAGCTTTAGCTGTATGCTCCCCCTGCCCACCTCCCACCCCCAACACTAAAACACTAGAGTCTACCCAATTCTAAACACATCCATAACAGATTAGTGCAAAAAACCTTTGAAATTAAAGTTAAAACTGGTACTTGAACTTGAAAAACCCTAACCAATAAGCCACCCAACAACTAATTTGCGTTCATTGGTTAGTAGACGAGAAATTGCAACAAAAATAGGAAAAATAGTTGCCTCTCCTGAAGGATTTCATGTGGAAACCCTGGCTCGGCAGGGGTGGAGATGGTAAATCATGACACTTTTAGTAATTTGTAAAAGGAGGCTCCTTCATTTTGGGTGAAACCAACAATGAAGCAGAATGTGAGGTTGTGATCACAAAGCTTGTTTTGTCAAAGGCAGAAGGTTGTTAGAAGCCGCTGGTTGAAGGTTGTTCAACCAATGCAATTAGAGATTTACAAAAAGCTTACTCTCCAAATTTGAAGCTCTGCAAGCTGTTTGAAGAAGCAATTATTATTTGTAAGAATTTTTAATCCATCTTCTTTGCCCATTGCTTCAATGAACGTACCAGGGTGGTGCATTTGATTGCTGATAAAGGAATTGACTCAATGTCCTTTATGTTAGTTTCAGCTCATGGGTGTCAGAGTGGGCTGGGTTGGAGGATCTCACTATTAAAGAGAATGTGATCATTTCTTGAAAGCCTACTGCATTCCTCTTTGTTTGACTTCCCTAGAGGTTAGTATCAGGCTTGGTACCTGGGGATTGGGTTGATAATGATTTTAAGTGCGACAATTTTGACGTGTGTGAAGTTTTGTTTGTTGTAAATGGCCCACCCTCACTCTTCCTCAGGCAAATCACTTAGAGGAATTCCTTGGTGTTTTCTGTTTTGAAGCCAAGATTGTTTATGAAGCAATTTGAACCAAAATTTGGCATGTTTTATATCCGCAGTGTTGTGGCAGTTTTAGCTATTAGGCATACAAGAAGCTTGCCAGTGGTTGCAAAGACCCCTTCCAAGTATGTGTGTGTGTATATATATGTATATGTATATATATCTATATGTATGTGTATATGTATGTATATTTGCTAACTGTATGGGAGATATTATCAGTCTGACTTGCTATTAGAAGGTGGGAGGGGACAGGCATTGAATAACTTGAAAGAACATAAGTAAAATTAATAATATTGAGGAACTTCTCAAATTCAAAGAAACATACACCCCACAAAAATCAGTTCACAGAGATTTTAGCTGTCATTTAAAGTTCTTGAGGCACTTACAACTTTGCCACAACGGAATATCTTCCAAGAATACATATTCATTGCGAGACTGCATTATTGTATATCCCTATTAAGCAACTATGTGATGGTGTTGATGTTCAATATCTCTTTGACTGAATTTCCTTTTTTGAATATAGTGAAAAATATGAAATATAATAGTTTCTAACATTATAATGATTTCTTTCCTCGTAAAATTGAGAAAACAGTCTGCTTTGTGATAAGTTAAAAAAAACTGTGCAGGTACTAAATTTGATTGAAAAAATGCTCTGCTAAAACTCAATATGCAAAGATTTCAGATACCAAGTATAGTTCTTTATGTGTTTCAAGCAGAGTATGCTAGTTTGTGCCAAGAATGCATATTTATTAGGCAACTTAAATTGTTGCAACTTACAAGTCTTTAGTATGCAGCTCTACAATTGTTTCGATGTTCAACATCTCTTCCGATGTGCTTTCTTGTTTGGAAGTATTGCAATGGTAGGAATTTAATATCTGTCTAATTTTATAAAGTTTTTATTCAAACATGTTGGGGTTCCAAGACATGTGGCATTTCAATTGCTTAAAAAACTTGAACTTGTGCCCTGTCTTGGTCACTTTCGGGGCTTGCTTACTCGTTGACTTAAGATCAGTAACTGTTGGATCTGCTCCGCACTGGTAGGGGATGCATATATGCTTATTTACTGTATTTTATGAGCTTTTTGATTAAAACTGACGATGAAGATTTAGTGTTTTTTGGCTTTAGTGTCAACTAGGAAGGATCTGTAATGCTGAAAGTAACAGGTCCCCTTCCCTGATTGTAAACTTTTTGAATAAACAAATGTGATTTTGTATCTATCTTCAATCGGGGGTTCAAACTTTTGTCTCTTATAAGATAATGCTAGTAGCTATACCAGGCTATAGTTATGTAACAAAAATTATTCTTAAGAATAAATTGGCAAACCAAAAGATAAAAGTTTTTTTTCCAAAATATCTTTGTTTAATCGGAAGAAGTTTTGTAGGGTTAGGGTTTTTAAATTTTGGAAAAATAAAATAAAATGTCCAAGTGCCAAAAAGTATGAATAGGGTTTACCAAAAAAAGAAAAAAAATGCCAAAAAAGGGTAATATTCTGTCAAAGTCAGTCAAACTTGTGATTTATCACATTCTGGAAAATTTATTTGTTATTTAGTTGCAGAAAATTGGAAATAATTTGGCCCCCACATTTTATTTGAAAACGCATAATTATTTACTGGAATACATTGCCAAACAGAATCACGATTTATTGCGACTACTTGGGATTCTATGATGATTGATGGAAATATGTTGTAGCCTATGAATGATTCGAGGAGTAAATTATTTCAATTGCTTACTATACTATTGAAAATTTCAATTATTTGTGGGCCATTTAGTCCCTAGGCTTTGGCTAGCATCTTGAATGCTCATTATTGGTGTAGAGCACCGAGCCATTGAGATGACCTATAAGGTCAATTTGCATTTGTATTTGTTTGTAATGTTTCATTTATGACTTGTAAGCTCCTAAAGACCATTTGGTATCAAAACAACTCAAGTTGTAAGGCTTGAAGAGCCATTTTTGTTCAAAATGACCTATAAGGTCCTAACAAAGTGAAAGTTGGTCAAAGGGTCAAAATATCCAAAAAAGGGTTGAAAAAGTTGTAATTGGTCACATTAAGTTCATTTTGTCATGTTTAAGGTGTCTAAGGATGAGAGGGTCAGATTTGGTAGTATTTTGTCAAAAATGCAAAAAATTGCAAAAGTTGCAACTTTGCAAAACAAAGTTGCAAAAATGCAATCCATCGGTCATGGGTTGGTTAGACAGTTATAGGAGGTTGAAGATAGTTTATAAAGGCATGTTTGGTTGAGATCAAGGGTGTGGACAGGTTTGGAGGAGATTTGGCAAGGAACAACCATCAAATCCTTAAACTGTCACATGGTTTTTGGTAATCTGTAACTGTTACAGGCCCATGAAGGCTCATAAACAATGTATGTTCAATATGTAATTGTTTTAGAAGGACAGTCTGATGAAATAGCTTTCATATGAATCTACTCTTGTGCATTTTCATGAAGTATTTTGTGAGAGGATTATTTTTCTAAAAACTGTCAAAATCCTCTCCTAGGGTAAACAGAGATATTTAAAATTTTGTATCTCTTAAACCACACGGTGGAATGACCTCAAAATTGGTGAAGTAACTGGTTTTGATGTGCTTTTAAGGATACTAAAGTGGCAGACCAATATATGAAGTTTTGCTCATGTTTTATGGATGCCCTAAGACTTTTTTTTTATGAATGATTGTTAAAGACAGGAACAGTCCTATTTCAGCGGTTATTATGGCCATTTACAGTCTAGTTATGGCATGAGACCTTTGGAATTTGTTTACCACGTAAACTAGCTTCATTTTTTTCAAGCGCCATCGAGTTTCATGGAGAAATGAGTAAGTTATGATCATTTTTGTGAAAGTAGCATGTTCAGAAAATGAATTCCAGAATAAGCAGTTAGAAAAAATATTGGTACGGAAATATACGGGCTAGTAGGACCTTGTAACTTGGTGAGTAGAAAGATAATAATGTTACCAACAAACTGTCTTTCTTCCAGAAATATTGGTTGTGACGTTTGAGCAGTCAAACAATTCAATTTCTTAAAACTGCCATGTTGTTTCCTGTGTGAGTTCCTGTCACTACTGCAACAGGAAGGTTGCAGAAAGTCTGTCTCTGCATCAAATGGTATATGGTGGGCTAAAGGTTAATCAGGTTAAATGTTTTGGGTCATTAGTACCCTTGATGGTTTATGGTTTGTGTTGGATGGTCTGCATCAATTATGGCACTCGATAAATTGAAAATGGGAACATTATGAAAATTTTAGTCAGATAAGAAAATCCTGATTAATTGGAAATTTTTGTAGCACTGGTTCTAATCCTGTAACTCCTTGATCTTTTCTGCTTGTAGCAATGTTTGGTAGAATTTTTGAGTGCTGCAGGAATGTCCTCTTATTATGTTTTTTTTTGTTTATTATGTTTGCAGAATCTGGATACCAGAGTGAAGATAGCTCAGACAGTGGTGAAGAGTTAAATGCTGCAGAAGGTGTGTGCTACGTTTTGCCATCATCTTAGAGAAGCACTTTTTTGCCTTTTTTAATAACAGTTTTGCTATTGTTGCTCTGTTTTCAGTATTCTTATATTATTTGCAGTTTATATGAGTGCTTGTACCTACAACTGTAAATTATCATCGCTGACCTGATTGTTTTAATTGGAAAAGGATTTCTTCATTGTCTCATTACAAAACTTAGACAGAATCATTAAAGAACTATCTTCACAGGGCTCTGGTGATATCGGCTTTGCTGGAAGGTTTGCTCTCAGAACCTAGAAGGAACATGCATACAGAAGAACTAGTTGATCATTAACACAGTCTTTTTCTCAACATTGCATGTGTAATGCTGATAGAAGGAAGTATGGAGGACTGGCCACTGACATACAATGTGTAACTTATCAATATATGTACCATTCCTTGTGTTGGCCACAGCACGCCAAAACTCTAAGTTTCTGGTTTAAGTATAGTGGTTTGCTGATTTTTATAACCTTGGTTCTGTTGGTTTGGCAGTGCCATACGATATATTTTTAAAATATAAAAACTGGTCACATTTTTTTTTAATTGGTATTATGATTTTTTTATAAATATTAAAAATTTATAATCAGAGATACAAAACCAGAGATTATCCCTGTACACAATGTTCATAATTCCCAGTACAGACCATTACCACCCCCTTAACAAGACCCACATTTACCAGTATATGAAGCCCGACTAGAGATAGATCCAAATTCACCTACATCTATAAAATTCAATGCCCATACTATACAAAACCGGGCAATTCCTCACTACAGACTATTTAACACTACTATCATTCTTACCCCAAAACCAGACTCCTTTACAAGTACAGCCCTTTGTAAACAAAACAGGGCTACGTCCTTTACACCAAGCCCTTTGCTACCAGAATAGGGCACACCTCAAGATGGAGCAGAAGATATTTCATTTCCAAATTAAAACACAAAAAATTAGACCAACACGGGATCCTTGGCTTACTTGACCTTCTTTCAGACCGTTGTCCCCTTGAATTTCTTCTCCACTAGGACTGCATCCGCGTATTTTGCTTTGTTTTTGGCCCTAATTCCTTCCAGCATCTCCCTTTCCTTCTTCCGCTTCTCCGCCTCCTTGGCCAGGATGTGTCCTTTAGTAGCTCCCACCCATCCTAAGCCTCGTCCCGTCGGTGTTCCATATTTAAATTGGCACTCCAGACCAAAAATGGCTGATAATCTTGCCTAGGTTCACCCACTGCACGCCAATCTCCTTCAATAGTTCTAAATCCTTTCCCCGGTTTGGCAACCGCAACAATGGGGATTCAATACCCATACGACTTCCTCCTTTAATACACATGCTTTCAATACCCATACGACTTCCTCCTTCAACCCCAACTCTAATGCCCAAGCCAACATCATGGATGCTATGTCAATGTTTGATCTATATCTCTGCTTCGAATTCAAATATTCCTCACCCAGAAGGAGATCAATTATCTGCCAGAACAAGGGGATCATCAATGGAGACAATTCTCTTTAATCTCTTCTTGGTTATCTCCCCCAAGAAGCATTGTTGTTGCCTTGCAGTGCGCAAGGTGAAATTAGCTTCCATTCTACTTTGCAACTCACCCTTCGCAGCAAATGTGAGAATCCCATTCAAACACCTTCTCTCTTGCATTTTGATTTTTATTATTTTAAAAGTCACTAACCGTTATCCCCTTCTATGTTATTGCAAACCCCTCAGCTTAGTGGTCAAAATTCATGCATCTAACACTCGTTCTTTACTGTCCACATTCCGGAAATCCTCCATCTAATCACCCTCCACCGCGTCATTCAGTGATACAACAAATTTAGACATTTATCTGCGATCTCATTTCTTTCTTGTTTTACATGCATGACTTTAAAGTCTCCAAAGGAGCCTAATAAGGAATTGATTTTTTTTACATACCTGTTAAGGTGCCACATTCCAATTTCACCTTTGCTGATAGCATTCACTATAACCTGTGAGTCCCCTTCCAAGTGGAGCCTATCCACATTTATTTTTTTAGCTGCCTTAACTACATTGAGAGCCGCTTGAACCGCCGCTTCATTATTGGTACCATACCATCCCCCATGCTTTTTGAATTTGCCTTTCATCCAAACTAAAAGGTGTATTATAGAGATTGATCTGGGATGCCACATTACTAACCAACTTTGAAATTGCTCTTTCCAATCTGCCTACAAAGTGATAAATTGTTTGCCTTATCTTGAAAGACACACCGGTTCCTTTCCTTCCAAATTTCCCATATAATGGTCGATGGGCACACCTGCCAAATGCTAGAAAAAAACGTTTTCCTCTTTGGAATGAACCAAGACTATCAAGCTCAATTAGTGTCTTTGGTAATGGCCCTTGCCAGCCCAATCGATTCAAAACAAACTTCCACCAAGATTGAGATAAGTCACAATTCAATAGTAAGTGATGCAATGTTTCCTCAGCCCTAGTACAGAGCACACATTTAAAAGGTCCTGTAAAGCCAAGCTTCTTTAATTTGTCCCCTGTAAGAATTCTTCCTCCAAATGCCAAGCAAGCAAAGACACCCGTCTTTGGTAAATAATGTTTCCCCCAACAGAGAGGAGCCAACCACTCCTCCCTACTATTCTCATTTTCTAGGAGCTTATAACCTAAGTTGCCAATCTTGGTTCAGATTTGGGTTCGCGGATTCGGCAATTTTTTTTTGGGAGGGTTCTGGTACCACGGGTATATACAGATAGTTTCAAAAAAAATAAAAATAAAAATAAAATATATATATATATATATATATATATATATGTATGTATCTATGCATGTATGTATATTCATAGATTCATACATGTAACGTGTAACATGTTCAATGTTCATTCATCATTGGCTCAAAACTTCAAACATATAATAATAATAAGTTAGAAGCGTGATACTCATAAATCCATAATTGCCAATAAAATTATAAATAAAATACCTCATATAACAATTTCATGCTTTGCAAAAGTCTCAAAATGTCATTGCACAATGAAAATTTAAATTACAAGCCATATTTCATATTTAATATCCAAATTCATCTTCATTATCTTCATAGGAATCAAGGTCAACATTTGGTTCCACTTCAACTTTATTTGAAGAAAAATGCTACAGCTATAGAACAAAGCAAAAATGGTGAAAAATGCTTGAGAGATGAATGAATGATCATCAAATGACCAAATGCATGCTTTATAGTCGAAATTAGGGGTTTAGATGCTTTTTAGATCTAAAAATAAATAAAAAATGGCATGTGGGGTCTGTTTTTGGGCGTCCACATCCTTGGGTGCCCGTGGATTCCTCCAGATGCTTAGGCGGAATCCGGGAGGAATCAGTATTGACATCGCACCGAAATCAGGATCCGGGCCTATATGCAGGGCTTTGGTAACTTAGCCTATGACCCAACTTTAGCGAGTAATCCCTTTTTTGAGTTCCACACCAAATAACCTCATCTTCTGCTCTTGTTATCACCACCGGTCTATCATGAAAAATCCCTTTCAACAAAGCCTCCTTTTCTTCATCTAGATTAAGCTCACCAACATCCTTCCATCTCCACTCCATTCCTTATCCATCATTTCTTTCTTCAAGATAATTGACAACTTTATCACCCCATGTAACCTCTGCTATATCTCTAATCCAATCCAATTGCCCATTTTCTGCTAACACTGGTTTCCTGTCCCAAGAGTCAGTCCAAAACTTGGCCTTTTGTCCATCTCTGATCTGCCACGAGATGTAATTCGTAATAATTGGTCTACAACTAATGATAAAGTTCCAAAGAGCCAAACTGTGTGGGGGATCCAACACAACGAATATTCTAGTTTTCCCATTATTGTCCAAATATTTAGCCTTTAAGATCTGTACCTATTATGGCTTGGGTATTTGTACATATTCCACACAAGTTTTGCTCCCATAGCTTCAGTTAAGATCTTCCAATTGCGCAACCCCGCACCCCCCGCATCCTTGTGTTGATTTTTATTTCAGAAATGAAGTACACAACACAAAATAGAAAACACAACACATAAATTACCCTGGGAAAACCCTCCAACTTGAGGGGGAAAAGACCTAGCCACAATAAATATCACTTGATTGATGAATAATAGAAGTCTGATTTTACAAAGACCCAAAACTATATCAGGTGAAGTAATGCAATAACAATATCTCTCTCAAAGTCAATTTACAGACCAAAACCTCTTCTGAGACAATAAAACATAGTATATTTAAGATCTCTGTAGATAAGAACAAGAACAACTGAACATATGAACTTCCCAACAAAGGATATCAGAGTTGACAACCTCGGACCAAAAAACAAAATGCCGACAAAGAGAAAGAATATAGTTTCCCACACGCAGGGGTAGACTCTTCATTGTCTTGACCATAGTTGAAAAACTCGGTCTCGGCAAAAACTCGGTAGGCCTAAATTTTTTGAAAAACTCGGACTCGGCAAAAACTCGGCGGGAAAATCGGCAATAAATCGACACTTTTATCGAACATTTTAAAATATACAAGTTCTTGAAATATTTCTTAAAAATATATAATTTCTTAAAATATCATTGGCTGCCTTGTGCTCTTATATAATACATTTCTGTTCTCATCGGTTTCCAAGTCAGTTAGAGGAGGTTACTAACTTGTAGTCTTAAACTTTAACTAAAAACTACCAATGGGATTAGTCATATGCAACTTACCATTTGTTAATGAGAACTAATATCTTTAAAAACTACCAAATTAGTTGAATGAAATGCTAATCGGGTGGTACTGGTGTTGTATACTTGTCATCTGTTCAAATTTTATTAGGTTGCAGTGCGTTCGCGGGGATGTAATACTATAATATTATACAGTATTAGTATTTAAATTTTAATCACTAAGTTCTACATTTTTTTTTTGGTCGGTAATTGCTATTTTGTATTGATAAAGTATAGAGAAATTACAATATAATCTGATAAAACTGAAGCAGCCTATAGCTTTAAAAAATCTATATCATCTATAGGAGTCATTTGCTCCTTTACAATTTTGAACCAGCAGGCTTTTATGTCCTAGGATATTTAAAAAACCTCATTAATTCTACCACAAAAACCATAGAGTTTCCTTTTACATTTGTCCCCATAAGGGAAAAATAAAAACTTGTCCAAACAGAAATATCATATTAACAACATAATAAGAACTGGAATTTCGCCGAGACTTATCTTTCAGCAAAAAAACTCCACGATTGTTCAAAACTTGGGCCTCTGCGCCTTTCTTGCTTCATTGGTCAGCTCCGCTTCAAATTTCCTTATCTGGGCACCTGCATTATCAAAAAGGATGACACCAAAAAGACTTTCGCAAAAACCATCTCGGTTATAACTACGGCAGAACAGTTCTTGGCTTAGCACGGCCTCTTGGGTTTCTTTTCTTCTTCGGCACATTACCCAGAATGGCCCCAGCTCGGTTGTCCTTCATTTGGGTTTGCTTTATCAACTCCTCCTTTACCATTCTCCATCTATCTACAGCCTGCTGAAACATCTTCGGCTTTTCCACCATCGCTTGCCAACGCAGAAAGGGGATTAGCTCGAATCTTCGAGCATCTTCATCCTCCACAAAACACTCTGTTATATCTTGCCCTATGCCCGACACAGACCATTCTAAGATGGAATCAATGTCTCCCAACACCTCCTCCTCGAAAAGTGCCCTTGTTATGCGGCCCACTTCCTCTGTGCTCTCTCGAATCTCTAGTCCCCACGCCATGAAGATGGAGATGACATCTAGGTTGGTGTGGCGTTTAACCTTTCTATTCTGAAATTGGTCACCAATAACTTTTAACATGCTTGCGACCATTCCCTGAGATTTAATTTTGAGAAGTCCCTTAATTCTTTCCTTGCTTACCGGGCCCTTGAAAGCCTTCATCTGTTTTTCCGAGTCCAGACTGAAGGTGGCCTCCATTCTGTCCTTTGCTTACTGCAATTATTTGCTTCTTCGCTGTATGGAGAGTTGCTAATTTAAAGCATAACCGTCACTTTGCCTTGTTTTAAAGGCGATTCTTTGCATTTGTACTCAACTTTCACCGAAATTCGTGTGAAAGGTCAGATCTTTGCTCTCGGCGCAACTTGCGCATAAAAAGCCTGCATACTCATTAATGAGTATAACTTCCCTCCCTCATCCGAGTATCATTACCACTTTGGTAATTGATCCGGATATGATGCTTTCGATGTACATTCCACACCCACCGAAGGACATAACTTAATTTCATTTTGTCTTTGAAATATCCCGAAGGATCGAAGGCATTTTTAATTATTATTCAGTGTTTCCATCATCAATTTGGACTCAAATTGCATATGTCTAAATTAGAGAAGTTATCATAAATCAAGTCATTCACCTTGGCAAATGTGGTTGCCCAATTTGCTAATTTATCTGCCTCCTTATTTCCCTTCCGCAGAGTATGACTAATTTTAAAATCTTTGAATTTGTGCAAGTATTCAATGATTTTTCCTATAATGCTATTTATATACCACGTGTGGGATTGTTCCTTCTTTATAGCTTTAATTATTATTTTTGAGTCGCCTTCTATATGAATTTTTTCCACACCTAACCTACTCCCCATTTTTAATGCTAGGATTGCTGCTTGTGCTTCTGCCATATTATTAGAGCCAATCTCTAATTTTTTACCTGCTATGGCTAATACTTCACCTTTGTGGTTTCTTGCTATTGACCCTACTCCAAAAATACCCGGATTTCCTCTTGAAGAGCCATCAAAGTTTACCTTCATCCAGCCAATGTCTGGAGGAACCCACCTGACATCATCCCTGCATGTCTTGATCATTCTTGATTTACTTCTATAATTTTTATAACGAATCTTAATTCCTGGCCATTGTTTTTGATTTGAATTATCCCAAGAGGAAAATATGGTGCTAGCCTTTAACTTGCTGACTGCCGAGCTCATGACTTATTCAATAGAAGCATCTATCCTCTGACAAATTCTATCTACTGATTCAGAAACCTCTTGGAAGATTCGCTTGTTCCGTTCCTTCCAAATCTCCCATATGACAATTGAAGGACAAATGATCCAAATTTTAGATAAAGTAGATTTTCCAGGAGGGATTTACCATCCCTTGAAGATATCTAATAAAGAGTAAGGCATGGGTCCAATTAAATTTAGTCTAGATATTATCCTCTCCCAGCATTGGACTGAGAATTTACAGTGGGCCAGAAGATGATTAGCATCTTCACTTGCCTGCTCACACAGCGGGCACCTAGATGGGCCTATGAAACCAAATTTCTGCCTTCTATCACTTGTTAAAATTTTATTCTGAATGGCAATCCAAGCAAATGCTCCTGCTTTTTGTAAGCAATCCTTATCCCAACATAATTTATAAGGCCAATCACCTTTTTCCTCCTCATGCACTAGTAAGTTATAGCCTAATTTTGCTGAGTAGTTGCCAGTTTTGGCAGCACACCAGATAACCTTGTCCTTTTTATTCATTAGAGTGAGATCTTTCTGTGAATATGGTGTTAATTTCAGTGCATATTTTCACCCCCAGGCCAGTAGTACTAGTGTCTTTCCATCCCCAATGTTGTCCCCAAGGCCCAGATTTTAGTTCCATATAGTCTTTGATCTTATCTCCCCATACCTCCTTGAAGCTGTCAATTAGTGCTCTCGAATTGTGACTTTCTAGCAAAGCCGGTTTGCCTTCCCATGAGTCCTCCCAAAACAAAGCATCCTGTCCATCTCCTACTTGCCATGATAAGTGATCCCTTATTATGGGTCTACACTCCAAAATTCCAAACTGCTGATCCTTTGAGGGGGTTTTGAACTGTAAGAATTCTACTGTCTTCCCCGGAATCTAAGGATTTTGCCTTTAGGATTTTAACCCAAAGTTGAGAAGGGTTATTATAAATCTCCCATACCAATTTGGCCCCTAAGGCCTTATTAATCAGATGCCATTTACGAAGCCCATCACCTCCATTTTTCTTAGAAGTGCAAATAGTGTCCCAAGCCACTAATGACATTTTCTCCTCTTCTTGTCCCCCATTCAAAATTTTTTTTCTCATTCTCTGTTCAATATATTTCAGCACCTTGATTGGGATTTTAAGGCAACTCATAGAGAAAATAGGAAGGGCATATATTACTGATTGGAGCATTATAATACGGCTTGCACTAGTCAGCCATTTGCCTTTCGAACTGTCCATTCTCTCAACACAACTATTTATTATATCTTTCCACAAATTTGCCTTTGAAGCACCTTCAAAAAGTGGAATGCCTAAATATTTGTTTGGGAGAGATCCCACTTTCATTCCCAGATTCTTGTGATGTGTTGTTGAGTAGGTATATTAGTATTAAAAAAGAGAATCTCTGATTTCTCCCAATTAATAGCCTGACCTGAGGTAGTGCTGTAAGTGTCTAAAGTTGATTTAATAAGTCTTGCTTCTCTTGCAGAAGCTTCACCCATTAGATAAGTGTCATCCACAAATTGTAGATGAGTAATAGGTTCTAAATCTCTAGCCACCTTAAGTCCTTTCCAAGTCCCCAAAGAATTAGCCATTTTGATGGTTCTTCCAAGTGCCTCAGCTAGGATAATTAAAAGAAATGGAGAAAGAGGATCTCCCTGACGAATCCCCGTAGTGGTTTCAAATAAACCTTGAGGGCTGCCATTTATCAATATAGAAAGACGAGTAGTTGACATGCAGCTATACACCCAGTCACACGATGCCTTATCAAAACCAAATCTTTGGAGCACTTTCAAAAGAAAAATTCTATTAACATTATCATAGACTTTTCTAATATCCAACTTAACCATCATACTGGCCTCTTTTCCTACCGTTATGGAATGGATTGCTTCATGCACCACTATGATCCCTTCATAAATGGAACGCCCAGGGGCAAACCCGCTTTGTTCTTCTGAAATTAGTGTACGCAGCACTTCTTTCAGCCTATTTGCCATTACTTTTGTTATCACTTTGTAAACAGTGTTACATAAGGGAATTGGTCTAACATCATCTAAGGATTCCTTCTTTCCTTTCTTGGGAATTAAAGCCAAAAAGGTATTATTAAAATCCCTGAAAATGAAACCTCCATTCCTAGATTCCTCCACTACCTTATATAACTCCTTACCCAGGATGTGCCAAGCTTTTTGAAAGAACAAGGCTGGGAATCCACCGGGACTCGGGGCCTTATCCCCACTCATTTTGAATAAAGCCTTCTTAACTTCAGACTCAGTTATACTTCTCATCAGTCATTTGTTCTGTTCTGTGGAAATAAGCTCAGGGATTACCTCCAAAAAGTCCTCCATGTCTGTATTATCCTCTGTTGCTGTGGCAAAAATCGAAGAGAAGTGTCTTATTGCTGCTTCATTAATCTGATTTGGTTCAGTTGATAAAACTCCATTATTATCTTTGATTGAGAAAATTTTGTTCAAAGATCTTCTGCCTTTAACCAAATTGTGGAAAAATTTAGTGTTTCTGTCCCCTTCCTTGAGCCATGTTTCTCTAGACTTTTGTCTCCAGAATGCTTCTTCTCTGTGCAAAATCTCAGAATATTTCTTTTTAAAATCTGTTTCTTGATTGAAAATGTTTATGTCCATGCCCCTTGCAGCCGTTAACTCATTTAAAGCAGCCAATTCTGCTTCCAGTTTATATTTTTCATCAAAAATATTCTTGAATTTTTCTCTATTCCATATTTTTAAGTTCTCTTAAATGAATTGCAGTTTTTTAAAGAATCTGAAAGCATAGTTACCGGATCTTCGCGGAGCTGCTTTCCACCATTTTTCTATCATATCCCAAAAACCCTGTTCTCTTAACCACATTTTCTCAAATCTGAAAGGGGCCCTTTCTGGAGCAGCATCTTCAATTATCCTTAGACATGTCGGAAAATGATATGATCTAGTAATAGGCAATATTTCTGCTTGACATAACCATTGTGTTTCATCCCAGGCACCCCCAAGAAGGAATCTATCTAGCTTTTCAGCAATGTTAGTGAATCCTTTACGTCGGTTTGTCCATGTAAAGCCTCCATTTTTGAACTCTACATCTTGTAATTCATTCCAAGTAACAAAATCTGCAAAATCCTTCTGACTCTGACTAATCCACCCTTTTCCCCCCAATTTTTCCTTCGGAGAAAGAATGACATTGAAATCTCTCACTAGCATAAAGAGACTGTCTTTAATTCTGGATATAATGTTAGTGAGGGAAGCCCATAACTGCTGCTTCATTATATGACTACATGGGCCATAAATATTGATAGCATAAAAGGTGACCATGTGTTGAAAGGATTGGATTTTAACTAACTGCCAGTTGCTGCTGTCCTCTATCAAACTAACCTTTACCCCTGCTTCCTTCCACATAATTCCTAACCTCCCAAACGCTCCTTTAGCCTCCTTAAAGAGGCATCCCCATTGTTGAAATTTGCTTATGAACTGTTGTAAACCATCACCACTTAGCTTAGTTTCTTGCAAAAATACTAAATCAGGTTGGGCTTGGTCAAGACATCTTTTGACCAAGCGCCATTTGTCAGGGGCATTGCAGCCCCTGACATTCCACGAAAGGTGTTTCATGGCTTCCGAGAAGAGGAGCCTCCTCTTCCCGATCTAGTCAATTTCGACTGGTTTGCTGCATTTCTAGCAAGAGCTAGTTTGGCCTTAACCGACATTGGGCCTCTCTTCTTCTTTTCTTTTATGTTTGGTTTGATGATCTTTGACTGAGTTTGACTAATGGTTCTGTTCTCTAAGAGATCCATCTGTTCCATTAAGCCTAAATCATCTGTTCCTCCTTCTGCTTCCTCCTCATTTGTCTCCAAATTCCAATCCTTTTCCTCCTTATCCCTCAGATCTTCCATTGACTTTTCCAGATTACGAATGGGGGAAATCTGAATGTCAATGCATTGGTCTAAGAGTTCATTGTTGCCATCCTCTATAATGAGCTCACTATGTTCAGATTGATAAACTCCCCCTGCAGTGAAATCTGGTTTGCAACCTTTGTCAACTGTCAATTGTTTGAAGCTCTTGGGGGTATGCAAGCTATCCTCTATTGTATCTGGCACCACTATCGACAGCTCACCTCCATCATGCCCTAAGTTTCTTGCTTCCTTTGTTACGGATTCAATAGGGGTTTCCTTTACCACTTGAGTAGATAGTGGACTATCTGTCTTGCCCTCATGGGTAGTGATGGAGCCCTCATTTTTGCAAAATTTTGAGACCTCCATTAGAGAAATAGTGTTGGAAATTAATGTAAAAATATTCTCACGACCACAAACAAAACTATAAGCATCACTCATGCCCAAAGGACAAACATTTCATAAAAGAACGATGTTCTGCTGAAGATGGAAGAAGAATACATTGAAAAGATATATTTTCAAATATTAAGCTTCAAGCCAGATTTAGTTATCACTGACTGAAATTCGAAGGTTGAGGAAAACATATAACAATAGAATTACCAAAGCATGTGAAATCTGGAGGTAACCAACGTATTTTCTAGTGTATTTATGGGAAAAACATCAGACTATTTGTTCTGCATAACAGTGATTGGGCATCAGACCATGCGTAATATACATAATTCAAGCCTTGGAGAAGACAACAATATATAGGACAAAAGATGAGAAAAACAAGTTTGTAGACTTTCAATTGATGGTATTGGAGCTGTTCGAGTGGCAGACACAAGTCATCGTGGACTTTGGAAGAAGTCTTTATCATCGTGCATTTGAAAAACCGCCAACCAAAGTCTGGCTATCATTTACGGTGGTCTATGAAGAATCACCTACAGTAGACAAGGAACGACAAAACAAAGCAAGACCCTTAATTAATTCGACTTGTTTGAAGACAATGAGACATGTCGATAAAACAATGCACTGTTTGCATGGAAGGCACATGTCACTCTCAGAAGGCATAAATCATCTTCGTAGGACATTAGACGACATTGATGATTCTGGAAGAGATAAATACAATGAGAAGCCCGTATCATGAGCCTTGGTGGAGATTTCAAGCCTGGATACATCGTCAAAACGAACTCGGATATGCCACATCGCCATCCATGTGCCCGCAAAATTAATTTGGAGACAACATGATAAGACTATTTGGAGTGCATACATTTATTGGTGCGGCCATATTTTAAAATAAAGGAGGCCCTATAAAATTAATTCATAACGATAATAAGAGAGGCAGGGTAATGAACGATTCTGATATGTGTTGACGTGTTCTACTAAAATAAAAACAATCATCCCATTCAGAAATTTGTACACGTATGGAAAGATTCAGTGATATTAAAAAGCAAAAAATTAAGAATAATTAAGGAATCTACGTTATTGAGGTGCGATTATTTATTTTTAAATAACATGACTTCTGAGTTTGAAAAGTCACGTCCACAAATAAGTGGGATATAAATATGAACCATTTTATTTGCAAGGGAGAGACATCGGAAGAAGCATTATAAGAAGAAGAGGATTTGTATGGAGGGATAAGGAGTAATTATATGACTTTGTAATATAAATTCAATTATTTTATAATTATTTAGTTATTTTATTTTGATAATAAAATAAAATGTCTTTTGTTTATTATTAAAGCGTGGAGAATTAAACTGCAGATGAACCGTCCTTTGTAATTATTTTTCGAATTCTGTATACAATTTAAATACCAGATAAATGGACATGGTCATTTAGCATCTTAAACTCGATCATCACAGATATCGTGAAATATTTAATTGTTTTCGAATTTGTGTCCAGTTTGTCTCCGAGGAGTTAAAGTTCAATCTGGACTAATTTAAGATTGCATAAATATTTGATCTGTCACATCTTGATTATTTAATTGATTGGCAGTATAAGTGCATAGAACATTATAAAGTTGTATGTAATCTTCATCGAAGTTGACTCTATTGCCCGAATGAGCAGAGGCACTGGTCTTTTATTTTGAATTATTGGGTTTATATGTGAAGTCAGAAAATCTATCAAATCCTTCCTACAAACCTCAAATCCATTATTTAAAATCATTACACAAAATAATTAAATCAAACATTCAACATTCAATTTCATATTGATTGAGTTCAAGGAATTTGCCAGCCAAAGAACTCACCAAAGCTTAAATTCGCTATAGAAAAGCGTTGAACCGGACAGTGAGCGTTTGAGGTGAAGGTCTACCCGCCTGGGTGTTGCGGAGCCTAAAGTGCAGGGGAATCAAGGTGATTCTCGTTCGTTGGCCATAATTGATTGTGGAATCCTATTGGACAAGTGGCAGGCTCTTGGATTTCCAATCTGCGGTTTTGGGAACCAATAGGTAGAGCCATCAATATCTTTATTCATCCTGCAGTCGTCTCTGAATTGCTCAGGGTGATTTCCATTTGGGGTCTGACCTCTCCCCCCGAGAACTGGATTTCAAGCATTTCTTCTTCAAAGTGAATCGACCATAGAGGTTGTCGAGTTCTAGTGTTTTCGATCCTTTTGATCCATTCCACACTTTGATTTATAGCCAAACCTTTGCCTTTTACATTTGCCTTCGCTGCTTCCTTAGTCAGATTAGCTTCTTCTATCTCTATTTTCAGTCTCCATTCTCCTCTATCCGATCCAAGCACCACAAAATCTGGAATTTCATAACCTTTTTGTATTTTCACCAAGATTTTGGAATATATATATATATATAATATGTATAGATCATTCTGATCCACCAATTCCTCATATGATAAAATTTTTCCAAAACTGTTCCCAATAATCTCTAGGGTTTCTTCATTTTGGTATTCCTAGGGGAGGTTTCTTAGTTTTAACCAAATGACTATGTTTTCAACTTCTTTGTCTGGATTAAAGTTAGGCTTCCAGTCACAAATATAAATGCCTTTCTCGTCTATGCTAAACGGACCGCCTTTCACTATCCATTCTTTATCTTTCTTTGTAGGGCATATAATTAATAGGAACTCATTGGAAAGGGTTTTGATTTCAAATTTGCTCCCCCAATCAGCCTCCATCTAGGTTTGATCTTTTTTAAAGAGGGCCATGGGCCTAACCATTTCATGAAGAAAGCATTCTCTTGTAATCTATTTATAGATTCTTCCCATTGCCTATTATTAATCAATAATGAAGAAGCTCTAACAAGTATAGTGCTATCTACCTTATTAGTAGCCTGTTGATTTGACGAGGTTGTGTTGATAGTGGGTTTAGCATTTTTCGGATCCTTTGGGTGCCAGAACTTGTATGCGATCTGTTTGAGGCTGAAGTTGCTTGGTTGCTGCAAAAAACCCGTTCGTTTCCAATATGGAAGACCTTTGTTATCCCTTCTCCCACCATTCCTTCCTTTTCCTTAGTGTTCTGGAATGGATCTTGTCTTGGAGGTCTCCACTCGGCATGCATATTGTGTCTCTGCCTTCGAGTGTCATTTTGGGTTCGGATATTGATGGGACCTTGGGATCGATTGATTTGCCTTCTTTGAGAGTCATCCTCTCTTTGGAAACCTACTAGACTTTTGTTCTTCATCCAGTAGAACCTATCCCAATTACTCTGTCTAAATCGCAAGCCATTCTGTCCTTCAGATTGGAATCTACCTCTGTCCAATTTGATTCCACCAGAGCTTCTTCCACCATAGCCTCTGTCTCCAAAGCCGTTTCGGCCATAGCCGTTGCCTCCATAGCCGTTGCGCTCCATTTTAGATATCGAATTTTTCTAAGTTCTGCATTTTAATCATATCAATATGTATTTAAATTTTACCTTGTATAGTATACGTTTACGGTGCTTCAAACTGTCAGTTGTCGACTCTCCACACCCCGCGTCTTTCCTTGGCTCGTTTCTACACGGCTCGGTCTGCAGTTGCACACTAATAAAAACAATTATGGAATACCTATTGGCGACCTTTTCGTCGCTTTACAACTTAAAACAAAACCCTAAATGTTTAAAAAATATTTGTTTTTAACCGCAAAGTTTGTAGCGCCGGTTTTTTTGAATAAATCGTGAAAAAATTGTGATTTTATTTGGAACAAATCGGCCCGCGAAAATGAAAATATCGTTGGCGATATTATCAATGATAATATCGTTTACTACATTGACTCGCGATATCGGCGATATTATCGTGAGATTTTCAACCATGGGCTTGACAGGAAGAGTTTGTCGTGTCACCTTGAAACCTCAACAGTTACCAAGGAGATGACTCTTCATTGTCTTCAAGTGCCCGTTGATACACAAATAACCGCTCATGCTAAAAGGAAATATGATCGACTGTCCGAGATGAAACGACACCAACAGAATATAGATCAAAACACATTACAGAGATTGCAACATCAGTAATTTATTTAATTGTATTTTCCAGAGAAAAATATCTCCTGCAACTATATCTTCAACACTCCCTCTTAGCTAGGGAGGTATCTTTTTAGATATCCATGTCACAGAGTCTCTCAACATGACACCCTCAATGGCTACACCCATTTGTGGAAAAGATTTTTATCACGAAATCTCTCAACGTGATAACGTCATGGAATCACTCAACATGACCACTGTGGCTACTCCCATGTGTGGAAAGAACCATATACACACTTGCTCATCACGGAGTCACTCAACGTGATGTCATCAGGGAGTCTCTCAACATGATGTCCACCATGGCTACTCCCATGAGTGGAAAGAGCAACATCTCTCAAGGGCTTTCACCTCATATTTTTCCGTCTCAGAGAAATATGCATTTTAGCACAACATCTCTGGCTTTCACCTCATATTTCACCGTCTCAGAGAAATATGTATTTTAGCACATAGTAAGGATCCCTGATGCTGAGACTCGCTCTCAGCAAGAGTAGCATTCTCCACAACCCCAAGCTTTGTCTCGAAAATGTGCAAAAATCACCCGAGAGAGAGGCTTGGTGAGAATGTCAGTTGTCTGTTCATCAGTGCAAATATACTTGAGTTGAATTGCTTTTCTCAGCACCATATCTCTGATGTAATGATATTTGATCTCCACATGTTTTGTTCTATCATGAACACTAGATTGACTGACAGCTTCACACAACTTTGATTATCACAATGAATCACAGTTGGCTCCAATGTTTGACCAAACAATCCTGCAAGAAGCTTTCGAAGCCACGCTGCTTCTCGAGCTACTACACACATTGCAATGTATTAAGCTTCTATAGTGCTTTGTGCCACAAAGGTCTTTTTCCTGCTGCACCACGAAATCATAGCAGACCCCCAAACTGAAACAACATCCAAAAGTACTTTTCATATCAGTGACACTCCCGACCCAATCAGAATCAGAATAACCTTGTAATTTCAGATCTTCATATGAAGTATATCTCAAGCCATATCCCACTGTGCCACGTAAGTATCTCAAAATATGCTTGGTTGCAACTAGATGAATTTGTCTTGGCTCACACATGAATAGGCTAAGAGCACTCACTGCATAACAAATATCTGATCTAGTATTCACTAGATACATTAAAGATACAATCAGTTGTCTATACATGGTGGGATTTACCAAATCAGAGCTAGTTGCAACATCTCTCAACTTCTTCAAATTTGTCTCCATGGGTGTAGACATGGACTTGCAATCCATCATCCCAAACCTCTTCAAGATATCTATGGTGTATTTCCCTTGACTAAGCATAATCTCATTGGGTCTTTGCCACACTTCCAGTCCTAGAAAGTAATGCATAAGACCAAGATCCTTCATCTCAAACTCGGAGGCTAAATCTTTCTTGCATTTGACAATGAGACTATCTTCTCCAACAAGAAATAAATCATCAACATAAAGAACCAATATTAAGGCCTTACCATTAACTATATTGAAATAAAGATTTGAATCTGCATCATTCTTAAAAAATCCCAAGCTCATCAAGTATTGATCAATCCTTTCATACCATCCACGAGGTGCTTGCTTAAGGCCATACAACGCCTTCTTCAATCTGCATACATGAGACTCCTTCTAATGAATCACAAAACCATCTGGCTCTTAAATGAACACTTCAATTTCACCATTAAGAAATGTAGTCTTAACATCCATTTGATGTAGCTTCCAGCCTTTAGCTGATGCAATAACAATAATAGTCTTGATAGATGTATAACGAGCAACAGGAGCAAACGTCTCCTCATAATCTATTACCTCCTTTTGAGAGAAACCTCTTGCCACAAATCTTGCTTTGTACTTCTCAATACTTCCATCAGCTGCATGCTTGATCTTGAAAAGCCACTTGGAAGACACAATTGATTTTTCTTTAGGCCTTGGTACAACATCCGAAACATCATTCTTGATGATAGACTGATATTCTTCTAACATAGCATCTCTCCACACTTGCTAATTGGATGCTTCCTCAAAGATAGAAGACTCTTGCTCAATGATATGACTCATTAATGCCACATATTTTGAAACTTGGTGCAGTCTCTCGCTTTTTCTAAAAGTGCCACGAGGGGCTGCATAATTTTTTGCCGCTTGCATAATTTGTCTACCTGTAGAACTGTTACTTGGCCCATCAGTTGGTTCTATGGGATCAGTTGAATAATAAGTCTCTTCTGGTTAAGTAGATTCCCTTTGAATCTTAGGAGAATGATTAGGATAAATGTCCATATCCTGAGCTCTCTCTTGTTCTTCGCTGTCTATCTCCATGGAAGACCCTTTTGATCTTTTGAAGGCAACTTCCTCTTCAAAAGACACATCCCTGCTGATCTCAATTTGTCTCTTCCTTGGAATGTAGATCCTGTATGCCTTAGAAGACTTAGTGTAACCCACAAATATTCCTTTTTTGACGGATGTTTCTAGTTTAGATCTTTATCTTTAGGCACATGAATATAAACATGACAACCAAAAATTCTTAAGTGACTAACCTCAGGTTTGACACCTGTAAAAGCCTCTTTAGGAGTCATATTTTTCAATATTTGATGAGGACTTCGATTCTGAATATACACAGCAGTTCTGGAAGCTTCTGCCCAAAGAAAAGTTTGTAAATTTTGATCATGAATCATTGCTTTGGCTGCCTCAACTATAGATCTGTTTTTCCTTTCAGCAACTCCATTTTGCTGAAGGTTGTAGGGGACACAAAAATCCCTCTTGATCCCTGCCTCAATGCAAAAATTTTGAAAACCTCAAGAAGTGTATTCTCCTCCATTATCAGATCTCAAAACCTTGATCCTTTTCCGGACATTGTTTCAACCTGAGCTTTGAATTCTTTGAATCTATTAAGTACTTCTTTAGACTCCTTAGATTTCAAGAAATAAATCCAAGTCTTTTGAGAATAGTCATCAATAAAAATCACATAATACCAAAAGCCACTCAAAGATGCCACGGACATTGGTCCACATAAACTAGAATGAATCAAATCTAAAATACCTTTTGATCTACTTTCACTACTTAGAAAAGAACCTTTAACATTCTTACCTAGTGCACATCCTTTGCAAATGCCATTATGCTCCTGATTGAGCTTTTGTAAACCATTAACCATCTTCTCCATGGATGAAAGAGCTCTGAAGTGTAAGTGAGCAAGTCTCCTATGCCATAGCTCACTTGAATTGATGGAGTCATGCACTAATGCTTGAATTGGACGAGTAGAAAGTTTGTATAGACTCTCTTGACGAACAACAATCACACGGGTAGATTTGATACTAGAGTTCTTTGGCCGAGCAAGAACTTTTCCTTCAGAAAATGCAGCTTGATATCCTTTGTCCTCCAATGCTGAAATTGAGACCAAATTTCCTTTGATTCCTGGAACAAACAAGACTTCACTCAAATGAATAGGGATGCCAGAATCTAGATGTAGAGAAGTGGCCACAACACCTTTCATTGAATAACACACATCATCTCCAATTATCACTTGCAAATTGGTATTTCTTTCTACCAAGTCAGAAAGATGCTCTCGATATCCAATAATGTGATGTGAAGCACCACTATCAATCATTCAAGTGTTGCTATTAGTTGGAACATTGCGTGAAAGAGCTGAGATGAATAGAAATCCCCTTGTGTTGTCACTGGATTCCTCTTTAGGTGACATCTCATAAACATTTGCAGCAGCAACGTGATGTTTAGGTGAATCAGAATTTCTCTTTATTCCTCTTGAAATTTCCTATTCTCCCCACTCTTCCTTTCCTTCTGAGTGTTTGAGCAGCAAGAACATGATTTTCTTCATTATGAGAGCTTCGTTCATTTCCTCTTGCTGCCAACCTGGATTCCTCTTGAATGCAATCAGCTCTAAGATGATCAAACTTCAGAATTTTAGATCTTCCACAATGCCTTAGATAAAGGACTCCCAAAATTGAGGAAGACCATTCATTGCCAACATAACTAGGTCTCTATCTTCAACTACATCTCCAATGGCATATAGCTGATCTTTTAACTCAGTAATCTTCATGAAGAAGGATATGACTAACTCTCCTTTAGCCATTTTTATATGGTGTTGTCGTCTTAAGGCAAGAGCTCTGTTGGTATTTTTGATCTCATACAAATCTTGAAGAGTCTTGAACATGACTTTGGCTGACTTCATCTTGGATATGATTGGCACAAGATGATCCTTTACAAAATCTATCAAAAACTTCCTAACCTTAATGTCATTCTTCTTCCATTGAATTTCTCAGCCTCATCGGATGGCTCGGGCACATCATTCTCCACAAATTCTAGAAGATAAGTTTCTTCCAGTGATAAGAACTCTGAATTTCCAAGAGGTGAAATTCAATGCACCATCAAGCCTATCTTCAACCTTTAGACCATTCACCATCTTTGATGATTAGAAAGGCTTATTTAGATGAGAAGAAAATAATAAGACCACTGCTTGAATAGGCCTAATCCTGGTTTTACGCTTTGATACCATGTTGATTTCTATTTCGGAAATGAAGTACTCAACACAAAACACAAAATAGAAAACACAAAACATAGAAATTACCTAGGAAAACCCTCCAACTTGAGGGGAAAAACCTAAGCCACAAGAAATATCACTTTATTGATGAATAATAGAAGTCTGATTTTACAATACACACAAAACTATATCAGCTGAAGTAATCCAATAACAATATCTCTCTCAAAGTTTATTTACATACCAAAACCTCTTCTGAGACAATAAAACATAGTATATTTAAGATCTCTGTAGACAAGAACGAGAACAACTAAACATACAAGCTTTCCAGCAAAGAATATCAAAGCTGACAAACCTCAGACCAAAAAAACAAAATGCCGACAAAGAGAAAGAATATAACTTCCCACACGAAGAGGCGGACTCTTCGTTGTCTTGACAATGAAGAGTCTGCCATGTCAACTTGAAACGTCAACAGTTACCAAGGAGATGACTCTTCGGTATAATGACTCTTCATTGTCTTCAAGTGCCCGTTGATACACAGATAACCGCTGATGCTAAAAGGAAATATGATCAGCTGTCTAAGATGAAACAAAACCAACAAAATATAGACCAAAACACCTTACAGAGACTGCAACATCAATCATTTATTTAATTGTATTTTGTTGAGAAAGATATCTCCTGCAACTATATCTTCAACACCTTGGGCTTACCAATTTTATCCTAAGCTAACAATGGAATCTTGTCTTGCTCATGATTGCCATTCCAGAAAAAATTCCTCATTTTTTGTTCAATCACTTTAATAAGCTTTGATGGAATCTTCAAACACATCATAGAGAATAAGGGATTGCAAAAATAACCGGTTTCAACATAAGAATACTGCCAACTAAAGTGAGCCATCAACTTTTTCATCCTTCCATCTTACCCATGTAGCTATCTATCATACCATTCCACAAATTTTCTTTACAAGCCCCCCAAAAAGGGGAATGCCCAAAAATTTACTTGGTAACAAGCTTGGCCAAACATTTAGAACTTTCAGAATCTCCCTTTGAAAGTCAGCCCCTGTATTGAAAAATACTGGTGATTTTTTTCAGTTAATGTTTTGACTTGAGACCTTGCTGTACTTGTCAATAATAGACTTCATGACCCTAGCCTCCCTCATAGAAGCCTCCTCATTAGCTAGGTATCATCAACAAACTGAAGATGTGAGATAGGATCTACCCCCGTAGCCACTTTCAATCCTCTCCACATTCCATTGACTCTCCTTTTAAATCAGCCTTCCAAGCACCTCTGCCATAATGATAAATAGGAAGGGGGATATACGGTCCCCTTGTCTCAGACTACAAGTTGTCTCAAAGAAAACTTGGGGGTTGCCATTCACCAAAATAAAAGCCCTTGGACCACCAATACATCCTTGAATCCACTCAATCCACTTGCTGCAAAAATTTAATTTTTCCATAAACTTGTAGAAGAATGCTTTGTCCACTTTATCATAGGCTTTCCTAATATCCAATTTGACAAACATCTTACGCTAACCTGTAGTTTTGATTGTATTGATTGCCTCACGGGCAATGATGATGCCTTCAAATATCGATCTTTTGGGGGTAAAACCACTTTGTTCCTCCGAGATAATGTTGCTTAACACTCTCTTAAGCCAGTTCACAACCACCTTCGAAATGACCATATAAACTACATTACATAAAGAGATTGGCATGAAGTCTTCAAAAGTATCAATCTCTTCCCTTTTTGGAATAAGAGCAATAAAGGTGTTATTTAAATCTTTGAGAATGAAGCCATCTCTCCGAGATTCGTCGACGACCTCCCAGAAGTCTTGTTTGATCAAATCCAAAATCTATGAAAAAACAATGCCTAGAAGCCATATGGCCTTGGAGCTTTGTCCCCTGCTAAACCAAAGAGAGTTCTCTTTACGTCTATCAACGATACTGGCTCCATCAGAAATTTATTATCTTTTTCTGAAACTTACCTTGGGATGACCTGATGAACCTCATTAAATTCATCAGTTGAAACTGCACCTTCACTAGACCAAAGAGAAGAGAAGAACTACACAACGATTCTATTAACACCTTCCGCATCAAATATTTTCTGCCCATCTGGAGACTTGATAGACGAAATTCTGATAATTGATCTTCTAGTCTTGACTAAGCTGTGGAAAATTTTGGTGTTCCGATCATCCTCCTTGAGTAAAGTCTCCCGAGATTTCTCTTTCCAATAGATCTCTTCCCTCACAAGAACTTTAACATATTTTGCTTGCAAATCCTTCTTTGAAAGAAAATCAATCTCATCCATACAATTCAAGACTTCAAGCTGTCCCTGAATCACCTTCTTTTCAGCAAAATATCTCTAAAATGAGTCCTGTTCCAAATTTTAAGGTTTGCTATAATGTACTACAGTTTTTTTTTTAAATCTGAAACTCTTATTCCCCTATCTAACTGGAGCATTTCGCCTCTATCAAACACCAACTTTGTAAAACCAGCCTCTCAAAGCCACATTTTTTCAAACTTGAAGGGAAATTGCACTGATATCGTATCTCTTAGATTTTTGCATTTTTGGTTTAAACTATGTATGCAAAAATCTATCATGATGGACTGTGGAAATTATATGACTAGCTGTATCTCTTTGCAAAACTAGGGAGACCGGATAATGATCTGACCCAATCATAGGAAGCATAGAATCTTCAAAAATGAGAGGCAAAGAATCCCAATTTCCTGCCAAAAGAAACGATCTAGCCTTTCTGCAATATTGGAAAAACCTTGCTGTCTATTTTTTTTGATCGGTAATGGCTTTTGACTGGAGCTATGAACCAATAGGGTCACATTGGGGGACCCCATCCCCATGATTACATCTTAGTATCTGAGGCATTAACGCCTCTCATATGTGTCTCGTGTTGTGGCCTCATATTCTCTCCTTATATCTCCCAGATCAACCGCCAATGATGTATCGCGCCCTCCTTGTAGCTCCCTGCGCAATGGCCATCACTATCGACACCCTCCTTATCTCTCCTCTTTGTCAATAATCCCCTTATACCTCCCTTGGCGGTTTGTCCTTATGTCTCCCTTGAGGTCGAAATCAACCTGTCAATCGTACGTGTGTACTTCCTCTGTGGTGTCGTGTGCTTCGTCATCCGTCAGTGCGTGAAGTCAACTTGTGCGGTGGGGTCCTCGGTTAGCGTGCCTGCGAATTGACCGCCCTCAACAACGATGTAAGAATTGTTTTCAATGCACCAGCGCAGGGCCGGGTTTCGAACTCCTGACCTCCTAGCAAGAAGGCTCGTGACTTTGCCGTCACGTTATGGGGTCATCCTCGAAACCTTGCTGTCTATTGGTCCATATAAAAAACTTGTTTTGGGCCTTAATTTCCCACAACCCATTGATTGTAACAAACTCCTGAAAGTCCTTCTGAACTTGGCTTATTGAACATTTGCCTCCTCTCTTATCCGCCATTTCCAAAGTAGCATTAAAATCACCCCCTGCTATGACCACTTCATGTTCCAACTTCTTCGGAACCTTTGATAAACTCTTCCAAACCTCCTTTTTGTCTCTAGTGCTAGTAGGTCCATTGATATTGACCAAATAAATGCTATTCTCTAAGTGCATCATATCAATCTTCACTAATTGCTAGGAAGAGTCATGCTCCATCATCACCACCTTCACAAATCGAGGGTTCCAAATAATTGCCAGACCCCCAAAAGCGCCATTTGAACTAACAAAAAAACCCTCTGAAGATCACCAACCCCTAAAAATTTTGTTGCATCATCTTGATGCAATTTTATTTCTTGTAAGCAAACTACACTAGGTTTTGTTTGATCAAAGCATCTTTTGATCAAACGACGCTTGTGAGGGGCATTGCAACCCTTGACATTCCACGTTAGGACCTTCATTGCTGCCCAGGAGTGAACAAGTTTCTCCCGGATCTCAATTTGCTCTGTCCCTTCTTGTTACCTGCAATCTCTAGTAGTTCCACATTGTTCTTACGCCCTCTGGTCTTCTTCCCTCCAACTTTGAATTTTTTTGATCTAGATTTTGTCTGGTTGATCATCCTTTTATCAAAGGTACCCTCATCCTCTAATCCAAAACATCCTCCTCTTCCGTAGATGATACATACCACTCCTCCCCTTCTTCTATATGCAATGGAGCCTGTGGTTTTTCTCCAACTGGTGACTTATGGATATCTTTGAAGATTGGATGATCCTACCTGTCTTCCGTGTTGCCTATGGTCATTTGCATCAAATCTTTTCATACGGTCTTGCAGCTTTGTCTCCCCATTGGACGCTACGATCCCCACACTATTGATAGTAGCCACATCCTCCTTATCCTTCTCATGTACCCCATTTATCAAGTGTTCCACCCTATTAGAGACAAAATTCGATATAATCCCCAATTCCGGTGTAATCACCATTTTCGTCTGTAGACCTTCTCCAATTGAAACAAGTAGAGTCTTCCAAAGGCCGGGGATCAAGCCCTGGGGTCAACATCTCATGGGCCTGGTCTCTTTCCGTTTCCATTTTTCCTGCAAGCTGAGAACATGGTTCCTTTTCCCTCAAACTCCATTACTAACTTATTCTCTTGAGGTTTCTCCTTTTCTGCATTTAGGCCTTCCATCGGGTGGGCCTCCGCACTACTCTCAGCACTTGTTTGTCCTACTTCTCCAGCTCCATCCTTTGTTAGATAAGCCAACTGATCCTTCAAGTCATTCTGTGCCAACCCTTTACCTTTTTTATCCATGGTACACTGAGATTCTCCATGGCCCTAAGCCTTACATTTTTTGCATTGCTCCATGATCTCTTCCACTTCTAGTTCTTGCCACCGGATCCCCTCACTCGTCCAAATTTCAACAGCGTGTGGCAAAGGTGGGTAAGGTTTCCATGCGATGGAAATCCGAGCATACATGCTGAAGTCCTTTTCGATAGCTTCATCCGCCTTGATAAACTTGCCAATCTTGTTTCCAATAATCTGGAGTGTATCCTCATTATAATATTCATTAGGAAGATTATAAAGCCGAACCCATATCGGAACTTCTGCAATACATGCTTGTTTTGGGTAAAAATTTGGGGACCAGTCCTTAATGTAAAAACCAATACCTCTCATAAGGAAGGGCTCGTTAAACAAAATACATTGCTTTTCACAAGCACATGCATAGATAACCAGAAAGAAACCATTCAGAAGGGTATTGATAATAAAGTGCTTACCCCAGTTCTCGTCACATCATTTTCTGATGCGCGGATACGACGACCAACGTCCCCTCATTTCATAAAGAAAGCCCTCTGCTTATAGAGATTCCTTGCTTCCTTCCATCCCTCTGACTCAGTCCGAATTGTGACAACCCTATTGTCGATTTCTCTGTTGGCATCTTGTTGGGAAACAAAAGGGTTTTTGGGTCGCCATTCTTTACTTGCAACACTTTTAAAACTCCTGTTATTGCCACTGGAGATTCGAGCTAAACCCCAATGATTTTGAAGAGTACCCACTTTATTCTCTTATCTTGTCTAGCACCGTATTGAGACCAGTTGGTTCTTTTTGGTGGATCCTCCCGTGCCCTACCTGCCGGCCACCATGCCGGAAGCCTTCTCCTCTGCTCCCACCATCCATCTTGTCCTTTAGGCCTACTCTGAAGCTTTCCACCACAAAACCCTCGACTGTTCCTCCTCTCCATTTCTTAGTGCACAATTATCTAAACCTATCTAAATATTGCATGGCAGCATTTTAAAAGATGTGATGTACGAAGTTTAATTAAGAGCGTGGGATATAAATCGCTTCTAATTTTAAAAAAAAAATGGTCACATTTTCTGTAATGGCCCCTTTTTGAAATAGGATTTAATAATAGATAATAATTAATAAAATTAAAATATAAAATCAATAAATAAATAATAATAAATATAATATATATAATTACCAGTTAATTAAGTTCAATGAAAGGTCAAGAGGCATGCAATGAATAGTTGTGACTCCCACTCAACATAAGATATAAAAGGGAGAAGAGTTCATTTGAAAGGAGACATGGATGTAGCAAGGAAAATTGGAAAACAAAATATGGAATATTCAGGTTGGAATTGGAGAAGAATTCAGAATAAACCACACACACAGATAATTATAATTACAAGTTAATTAAGTTTAATGAAAGGTCAAGAGGCATGTAATGACGAGTTTATATATATATATATATATATATATATATATATATATATATAAAGTTACAAGTTAATTGAGTTTGATGAAAAGTCAAGAGGCATGCAATGAAGAGTCGTGACTCCCTTAGCATAAGATATAAAAGGGAGAAAAGTTCATTTGAAAGGGGACATGGATGGAGAAAGGAAAATTGGAAAACTAAAAATGGAATAAGTAGGTTGGAATTGGAGATGAATTCAGAATAAACCTGAATTAGAAATAAAGAATAGTAATCAAGATTAGTTAAGGAGTGATTAAGAAAGTGGAAGACTCCTGGGAAAATATATTTAGAAGTTGTAGAGTTGTTGGTAAACAAATTTGTCATTGCGAGTGCTCCTTCAAAACTGACCCTATTTGCTCGAGGAGCAATGACAATTGTGCCAATAGTTGGAGAGATTGCAGTAAACCACAATCTTCCTTTGCGTTTGAGAGGGGCAGCTCCCTTGTATGATGGGGGTATTTGTAGTTTTTGTGTACTTTTTCTTGTAAGAATACAAAAAGGAGGCAAGACAAAACTAAAGAAAATGGATAACGGAAACCCCAATAGTAGACATACAAATGCTATTTGAGACACAACTGATAATGATTACAAGAGGGGTTTTAACTTAGAATGAGTTTGAATATGCAATGATGAAAGAAGGATAACAAATCTCAACATACGAGGAAACAAGTTATCTTATCACATTCAAACCAAGGTACCAGGACATGATTGTGTTTCATTGATTACATATGTCATTTGAATCAAGAACTAATGGATTTCATAAATACACAAAGATATTACCAACTTAACATACAATATAAGTCAATAATGACAACTTAGTAACACATCTAGACATACAAACTAAATGTATTCTTTATTGTTTTCTTGAAAATGTACAAATTCAAAAGCTTTGGATATAAAATGTCAAGCCAAAAGTTTTGATACAATCTCTTTGAGAATTTCTCCAGATTTTCCCCTTTATAATAAGTCCCCCCTTTACATTAACTTTTAACCACTTAGAATAACTGCTTAGGTAACCACTTAGGATAACCACCTAAATTGACACTTAGCATAACCACCGAAGTGATCACTTAAAGTAACTACCTATTTGAAGATAAGTTGGGATTACCTAACTTTTACAATGACAGAGCCCAAAAGCTAATTTTAATTACAATAAGTGACTCAAGTCACTTTACAAAGAGACAACTTGAAGCATGTAACTTTGATGAAAAATCAAGTCATGAATTATGCTTAGGTACTTTCTATCTCCATTCACTTTATTTGTACTTGTGATCATCGTGCCATTTAGCCATTTTGAGAACATCAAACATATATCTTTCTGTTCAAAAGATAAGACAACTTCAAGGGTCTCCACAAAGATGAAAAGGATCGTGTATTACAAAATATCAATAGGTTGGTACCTCCATCATTGACATAGAGTATCCATTCACCAATATCTTTCTCTACACACACTCCATCTACATCAACTAGACATCCTTCATTGCCATCTCGCATGTTCGTCAATTGTCTTTGAAAACTGTTTGCCATCGTAATTTATCCCATACATCATCTCTTTTGATACAGTATGAAATAAAAATAATTTGATACCTTCATTGCACAGCTATCCCAAACCCACAGATGCCTTCATTACACTAAGGCATGCACATTGTACGTGTGATGTATTTACTATTAATCCATCAATCCATCATCCTTTGCATTGAACGTCCTGTAAAGTAAATGTGGTCTTCATTGGCCTGTGATCAAAGTCTCAAAATCTAAATCTCTGGTACTTCCAAGTTCCTTCCATGCCTATAAATATGACATTGTGGATTCATGATGACCAAGATGAATGAACTAGTTGCCTCAATATTGTACTTGTTAAAAGCTTGCTTTTAAATTCCATACTTCCAGTTGGACAAAATACACAACCTCCTTTGCACCTTGCTCGATGATAGACACAAAATAACCTGTAGATTACAATACTTGATGAGAATCTCTATTCCATCATATATCAAGGTTTCCTTTGGATGCTGACAAAAGTGTTATGAAAAAGATTCTCCAAATGTAATCTATGATCATTCACAAATCCCATGGTAGAAAACCTTCCAAGTGAACCAATATTCAACCACAGAGTGCCCGGGACAAAAATGAATAATCATAATTTACAATGGTAATTGGAGACATTTATTCATTTCCATAAATAAAATTATGGCATGCCATACGATGGCATCTCTTTTGAGGCATTCTGTCAAACAATTCGGTGCATTGTCTATGTTTCCACATTTTGTACGTGCTTCTACTTGAGCATTTGCAACTGTAGCATATGATAAAAATTCCAAACCATTATGTGTTTGATGGATGCCCACACGATGCTCCAAGGCTCCCATTTTAGTGCAGCAGCATTCTGGAAATGATTTTAGAGTTTAGCTTCATACCTGCCCAGTGCATTTACTTGAATGTTTGCGAAAGCCTCTTCAACAAATCCAAATTGTACATATCCAATCATTATGCTATGATGGATGTTCATAACCTGCCCTGAATGCTCTCATATTGGATGTGGCGGAGGATGTGGTTGCAAGGACTCGTGGCTTTTGGTTTTACAATTGCCATATGCACTCTCCTAAAATTTTCTGGAGACTTCTCAACAAATCTATTTTGTAGAATCCTGTAGTCATTGCATTCATGTCCCTTTCTTCTACATGTACAGCGAGGACATTGGCAAAATTGGTCAAATTTAGTTTTACACCTTCCAATTGCATGTGCTGGACGGCTTCCTAAAACTCTGTAGAAAATTGATTTTATGCATTTCCTACAATCATTGATCTGCGCTTGTGCTTAAGTTGCATTCCATTAGATTATATTGATGTGTTATATATGACAGTAGATGTGACTTTTCAATGCTTCACCGTTTTCATGCAAGTAGAAATTTAGCTTTACGGCTGCTGGTTGCTTTTTCTTGAAATTTTGTAAAACCGATTGAACAAATCAATCTTGTGCGCCTATCATTTCAATTCATTCTTTGAGATGACGTCTCCTCACGGTTAACTGTGTTGTCTCTGATTTCACATGTTGCAATGTATGTCTATGAGAGCACTTCAGACTATAATATTTGACAAAAATCCCTGCAACACTATGCTTCAATATATATTTATAACCTGTCCCAAAGCTCCATTTTGTGCTGTCAGGGAGGATGTTAGCAGAGACAGTTGGTGGAAATTGGCATTATCCCTGCCATTCACATTTGCTTTGAAGTTTCTGAATCTTTTTCAACACATCTGTTTTTATGTATATCAATATCAGAAATTCACTGCAGTTTGGGAAATGACATTTATTTGATGCATGCTATCAAGCAATTCATGTGCCATGCCTATGCTTTTGTACTAAGTTGCCGATTCGGGTGTGGATACGGATGTGGATGCGGGATGCGGGTGCGCGGATGCGTTAAATTTTTTTTGGGGGGGATGCAGATGCATTTGGATGTGTTTTTATATATATATATATATATATATATTTTAAAATATACATATATTATTATATATTATATATACAAAAGAAATACTATATATTACTATATATTATATATAGTATATAGTATAATATATATATTATATATTATATATACCTAAGTCACAAGGTTCGAGTTCGGCCACAATTAAATTTAGAAAAAAATTCGCCATTAAATTCGTCTTCTATAAATTTGATTATGTTAAATTATGAAAAATATAAATAATAAATTCATAAAAATAAAACTATTACATTAAATTTCATTGCATTATACTTTTAATTGGGATTACATGTGGCTATATTATACCTAAACAACACCTTGACACTACACATAGGATTAATGCCACCTGGACTAATATATGCTAGATGTAAATAACTAATCGTTCCAAAACACACATAAGACACATGAATTTGCGTTCCAAAACCAGCATCTTCAACAGAGACCTGACTTACATGACCTGGACATTCCTTATAGGAGGAGCCATCGCACCTTTACTTTTGATTCCGCTTAATTATACGCCTAGAAAGGCGTCTAAAACAATGGATGAAAAGATACCGCGTAAAGATGTGCTCATATCAGCAATCTGGATTACTGCAGGGTTTGTGGTTTTCGTGGGCGCGATACATAAATTGCCTATGAAAACATCCCTTAGAGCTGCCCTCTCCGTTTGTGGTAGAACTGTGTGCATAGTTTTATACCTTCTAATAGTTATCTTCATCTGGCTTCGTTGGAATGCAGTGTAATTAGTTGAAACCAAGTAGAGGCAGACGCTATTTGTCATATACTTTGCAATACTCATCTCAACGTGGGTTTTGTCATATACTTTGCAATACTCATCTCAATGTGGGTTTTGTTTAAATGATTTTCATTTACAGGCGGAAGAGAACGCGTGTGAAGCAATCAACTGGACGATAATTTTTCCTTGGCCACTGCCAACATATAATCCAAGGTGTGAGTTCAATTAATGCCCACAGATGCTTCCGGATGTGCCTTGGTCAATGTGCTTGCATAATACAAAAGCTTAGTTACCGATGCCCCTGGGTTTATGCCGGATGCGGGAGCGGATGCTGATTCTGGCGTGGATGCCCTGTGGATGCTGGCCGAAAGCGCATCCCAGGCATCCGGATGCGTTTGGATGCCTCTGGGATGCGCTTTCGGCCGGCATCCACAGGGCATCCACGCCAGAATCAGCATCCGCACGCATCCGCTCCCGCATCCGGCATAAACCCAGGGGCATCGGTAACTAAGCTTTTGTATTATGCAAGCACATTGACCAAGGCACTTGCAATAACATCTAACATAATTCCTTTGCACTTTGAGTTTTGACAGATGCCATTCACTGTTTAAAAGCTTTCATTTGGTGCAGAGAAGGGAAACATTGACAACAATGTTAAGAGGATTATCTTGGTTTCTAAAATATTTCTAAGCAAGACAATGATCTCTTTGGTAGTTATAATAACTACCTCTCCCTTTAGTTGTTGGTATTATATCAAGCTTTTGAAACTTGTAAAATTCTCCAATGAAGGCTGTTTAGGTCTTTTAAAGATGTTTTGAAAGCATATGAAATTTCCGATACACATCTTTAGGTTGACACGAAAGTTTATGAAGACAACTTTCTTTGGTAGTTCTAATAACAACTTTTTCCCAACGCTTTTATTTTGGAGAGTTATTCAACTTTTAAATGTTTCCGACAACCTGATTATGCCCAGCCTTGTTTCACTATCAGGTCTTTGAAGAAGTTTCCAAACTTGTTAAAATTGCTGATAAGTAAATATCATAACCATTCCCCATCGGCACTTGGAGAGTGTTCGTGAACTTGCGGATGAAGTATAAGTCCATTTACATTGGCAGTTTGGGTTTCTTTTAAAAATCTCCGATTGAACTGAAACTGCCACCCTTTCTTTTTTTTTTTGGCCAATTTCACAATTACTTATCGATGTTTTAATCAACTTAGACAACTTTGTAAAATCACCGATAAAAATATTGCAGCAGCCTCTTTGGAAACCAAGCCAAATCTTTGATAAGATTCATTAAGAGCCTCTCGACATTCCATCAGAGTTTTTAAGAACTTAGACAAATAGGCGACACAAGTGTATTTGTACTGATTTCACTGATTAGAGCTGCTTTAAAAAGTTGGTGAGTTGACCGCTTATTATTCAAAACATATATATCGGTTATTTAAGTACTTAAGCAACTTAGCGAAAAGATTGATTTAGTGTTTTTGTTGGTGTTGAAAGTCACATATGTAACTTCAGCAACTTCATTGGTGTTTTAACATGCTTGAAGTAGCTAGAAATATGACTGATTCAACTTTTGGATCCTCAATATCATTTCCCTTGTCGGCACTTAAACAACTTTCCACAACTTCTATTGATAATTTGGAGGTGATTGGGAACTTCCATTGAATGTTTGAAAACGCCTTCTCAACTACTATGAAATTGGTGATAAGACTTATTTTCCCTTTGCCTTCACTTCTTGGAGAATGAAATTTTTATGTGAAATCACTATCAATAGTGTCTTCCTATGTGGTCCTCATTTATGGGAGATTGCACATCTTGTGTCGGTGAACCAATTCTACCTTTGTTTCCACATATTTCAATGACAAATGCATGATCTTCTTTATCAAAACTTTGCCTTCAAATCGGTATCCAAACCACATTCACAACCATTCTCTTTCATTATTGGCATTGGGAGAGTTCATAACTTGAAATTTGTTGTCACTAGCTTTGCATTGCTTTTATTTATCTATTTCATTATCATCTTTTTAGAAGAGATAATGAACTTAGTGAAAAGAGTTGATAAAATCAATTTTCTCTTCATCATGGTCCTTTGAGAAGATGTAGCCAAACTGTACTAATAAGTTCCATCTCTTATGAAATTTTGTCTGACAAATCCATTAAGCTAAAGAGGGCAAAGGTACATAACTTTTTCTTGGGTCAATATTTTCCCATGAAACTCTATCCATAATTTAATTCCAATTGAATTGGATCAAGTTTTTGACTTAATCGTTTTTGCAACCAGACTTAGCAAAAATTGAAATATTAGTATCTCCCAAACTAAAGGCACTGTCACCTAAAGCTTTTCCAAATCCATTAGAATGCTATCATGACATCCTGATAAAAGGGGTTTAAACCATCTTATGTTAAATTTCAAATATAATTGTTTATTATTTCTACACACTGCACTACTTCCCACGAGGGTTGTGATTGAGATCTATGCTCCACAGAGTTTCGGGGATGAGGACGTTTTAGGGGACGGGGACGTGTTTCTGGTACGGGGACGGGGTCAAAGCCAAAATTTAGGGGACGGGACCTCAGGGGACGACGATTAAAAATATAGGGGAATTTTTATATATAGAGAGAATTCAAATATGCATATCATAACATTGATAAACCATTCATCATAGACATTTTAGAGGCTCAATACATAGCAAATTAACAAAATTCAAATACTAAGTACTCTCATTGTAAAAATATGGCGCACATATAGCAAAAATGCCCAAAGGCTCAAGTATCATGCATGAAATCAAAATGACAAAAAGGGAAGTCCAACTAAAATACTAAAAGTAAACAGTAAACAATAACATAGAACTTAGAAGTTCAACTCCATAGTCAGATGTCCATAATAATTAAAATCAATAATAAATCTGCAAATAGTATATGCCAAATATATGGCTGTCCTCTAGGAATCTACATCAAAATCAAAGTCAAGCTCATCCTCTGAGTCATGGGTAGGGGTAGGCAGAGGGTCCTCATCCAATGATGGCAAAACCTCCTCTTCCAACTCCAAAATGCAATCTTTCCTCACTGCTGCTACTGCTCTATGTTTTTTTCTTCCTCTTAGCAAGTATGGTAAAACTAGAAATGAGAAGAGTAAGTCTTTTTGTGTTGTAATGGACCAAATAGGGTTTAGAATATTTTATTGTATTTTAGAAGCCATGTGGGGCCCACGCGGTTAGCTAAAACAAAAAAAAATCCATTTTGTTTTATGTTCGTACGTCCACCATTTGGCTGGAAAATAGGGGACAGCAAAAAACCGTCCCCATTTTTGCAAAAAAGAAACGGCTTGAGGGACAGCAAAAAACCATCCCCGCGTCCCCGTTTCGTCCTCGATACAGGAACGGGTCAAAAAAGACAGGGGACGCGTCCTCGTGGAACATAGATTTAGATAGCTAGTAATTCAACTTAAAAATGGCAAGAGGCTTAGGATTCACAAATGATCAAGAGGGATCTTAGTTCAATCAAAAGGTCAAATTTTGACCTATTTACAATCGGGGCTATCAACAAGATTAAGCTCCAGTTTAGGCATAATACATCAGTATGATATTATTTCAGGTCCGCCCTTCTCAGCACTGTCATTCTCACAACACTTGTCGTGTACGTGTGTGTATATATATATATATCTATATTGCGTATGCATAAATAAATAATGCTTAAGTGTATACTCATATGATAGAATATAAGATATGCTTCACAAATTGAAATCCATCTTGTAGGAAGGACATGGGTTGTAAGAGGAGGGTTATCTAAGTGGTCACACTGGAGATGACCATATAAACGACGCCTAGGGTGAGGGCTCTAGCATTCATTCTGCTATTGGGCTTAGATAGAAGAACCAAGAAACCCCCTTACGATCTCTGTCCGACTTTACAATGATGGCACTTGTCCTTAGGGGGATGAGGCATTGATTGGGAAAGAAGGTACACGCAACCCACTAAGAAGGCCACCTCAACAGTTGTTAATATTGACAGCCCAGCGAGGCCAAGAGGGCTTTGCAATTCATTCCTCTCTTGGGTTTAGTGTAGAAATGGCTTCGGGCAGGTCTATCCTGTTTCTTCCTCCAAACCCTAATGTGTTTGTATAATATTATTGATATTATATGAATGTGATGTGATGTTGTCTAACCCTAAGATTGGAAGTGTGTGTGTGTGTGTGTGTGTATGTTTCTTATGTTATGGCTGTAGGATTCAAAACAGGATCACTTTATTTAAAGAGATATTTTACTTGGTAAGGTGTAACCCTAACCCTAATTTGTTGCAAATGTGATTCAAGGGCAAATTAGGAAGGTGACATTACATTTTGCACATTTTTTTTTTGGGTAAGTTAATATCTGGTTTGGGCCAGCACCCTTTATATTGCTTTGAAAAAGTTTACATATTGCATCCAACACAAAATGTATGCCACGCTAGGCATCACCAATCCATATTCTAACAGCTACGGCTGTATAGTTTCAAAATTGCAGCAACCATTGCCGTTTATCCCTCCCCATACTGATTTCTACATTGTTATCTACACTGCATATATGCAAAAAGCAGCTTACATTCTATATTACTATATTTGTAACGCTCAAGCCCATACAAATTTATTTTGTTCTATGTTTCTTTTTATTCTTCACTCCAGGGTTTTCTATCAACACATTTTCTGCATTCACATTTGAAATTGGCTGTCCACTACCAGTTGAAGGAGGAGCATCCACAATTTCCTCTCCGTCCTCAACCGTCTCCGCCTGTAAGAACCCCCTGTGGTCCTGTGTTCTAACTCTGAAAAAACACTGCAATGTTACAATTTTAGATGTTTGACATTTGGTCAAACACTTTGCAGTCAACCTCTAATACTACTGTAAGAGCCCTGGTGGCTCTACTGCTCCAGCTTAATCTATATGCTTTGCTTGTCTTTTTATTGTTTGTTTTGGAATTTGTGCTTTTTTTTGTTTTATTTCATATAAGAAGATTTCAATTTGTAAAATCAAATATTTCTAATCACTATATGCGAATACAATTTCACACCAAGTCTGAAATTTATTGGAATTAGAAGATGGAATTTCGCAGTGCAAATATGATTTATACAATGTCAAATTGATGTAATCATGCATTAAAGAAACCTGTTTATTATCTCCATGCTGTTCGAGCTTGGCCGCGGCTAAGGAAGGGAATGACGACTGCTGTAGAAGGTACTCACGCCAATATCTAAACAAATCGCAGTTTCCCTATGATGGCGTCAATCTAACTCCATCATCTTTCTTCCATTAGGGCCCGTTTGTTTCGTGGAATTTGTGCATGCTGGAATTGCCAGTTCTGGAATTGAATCCATTCTGGCAATTGGGCTATTCTCAAAATGAATTCTAGAATCGGGCTTGTCCTGTTTGGTTCACTTGGAAGATGACTGATAAGATGCAGATTCTGCGTTTGGTTCCACAAAATTGGAATTGGAATTGGAACTTTGTTTTTGCACACATACACATATACACACACACACACATGTGTATATATACACACACACATATATACACACATGTGTGTGTGTATACATGTGTATATACACACACATGTGTATATATACACACGTGTATATATACATGTGTATATATGCATACACATGTGTATATATACATGTACACACACATGTATGTATATACACACACATGTACACATATATACACACGTGTGTATATAGACACACACGTGTATATACACACACATGTATATATACACACACGTGTATATACACACATGTGTATATATACACATATATATGTGTGTATATATACACACATACACACATTCGTGTGTATATATACACATACACATATACACACATGATATACACACGTGTGTGTATATACACATGTGCATTTATATAGACATGTGTGTATATATACACATACACATGTGTATATATAGACACACACACACACATATATACACATACGTGTATGTATATACACATGTATACACATATACACACATGTGTATACACATATATAGACATATATACATACATTTGTGTATATATATACACATACACAGGTGCATATATACATGTGTGTATATACACACACATGTATATATATATACACACATGTATATTTATATACATCCTTATAGCAATATAATATACATTATTGAAACAAAAATGGGAATGAATTTTCCTTCCCAAAATAATACTTTCAATTCCAATTCCAATTTTCAATTCCAATTCTAGGTCTGAGAAGGAATTGTGGAATGCTCAAAATGACCCAAAATTAGAATTCGCATAACCCTATTCCAATTTTTAATTTTGGAACCAAACAGGGAATTGAACATTTTGGGAATTCGGAAATGCCAATTCCCGTTCAATTCCGTGAAACAAATGGGTCCTTATGGTGTCAAATCCCAAGTTGATTATCCTCCAATGAATCCACAATGCTGATTGGACCTCACACATAATTCACAGGCTAATGGGAAACCAGCTCAAAGAGCATTAGCTGAAAAGAATTATCAATTGTCCAACAGGTGGAAACAAACCCTTATCTCTCTAAATCGCATACTCAAAAATTTCATTCACAAATGACAAGTCAAATTGATGATTTTCAAGGAGGTTCGATTTTCATTTAATGAGCAATCTCTTCTTCAAGAAGACTTCGAATTCCAGTTTCAACTACACACCTTTCATAACTTAAAAGCCTCTTAGCTTTCTCCAAAGTTTGAATATTTGAAAAATAATACACAATTATAAACTCCTCCAATTAAGTGCCAAAACATTAGATATAAAGTCATGATTAGTTAATGTCTTGACTCTTGACTTTATAATATAAGGACCACATAATAATTAATTAAGTTAAACTTAATTAATTATGATCACCTCAACAAATTAAGTTCCCAAGCCAAATCCACATGCTTTACCAGGCCTATCACCAGGACACCCTGCCACATATAGTAACTGCCAAAAATGGACTCCGACCACACGACTTACTATAAATAGTAAGTCTTTGAAAATGAGATATGTTGACGCCAGTCAATCTCCATACTGCCAACACTGGTCAGGAGCCCCACTAAAGATAGTGATTCTGACTTTCCCGAAATGATCACTTACCATAAATAGTAAGTGTGTCAATCTGACTCAAACAAGGAACAATCTTGAACAAGGCCTGGCAACTGCCAACTGCAATCCTACGTGATGCCCAAAATGGACCCTCTAATCCATCCTACTAGCCTACGAGGGTCAAATAATAAGCTAATATCTCAAACTCTGATGCACACAAAAATGGGGACATTACAATCTGCCCTCCCTAAGATTGCTTGTCCCCAAGCAATGACGGCTGTAAGGAAACTCCACTGTACTGGAAAACCAAAGGAAGACTGAGAACTGTCCCACACTGAAACACAACTGCGGCACCAATATAAATACAATTGCACAGAAGTGGCAACAATCCATCTGTCCAAACTCTGTGCACTGAAACAGTGCATCTGAAAAAAACCCTGTACATGAGGATCAAAAGTAACAGTGTCAGTAACCCACACCATGTACACACTGCAAGACTCTCTAGTGAACCCGGACTGAAATCTCGATGCACACGTAGGATCCAACAATACACTGAAGAGTGTCCAACCAAATATACCTGGATCCCAAATCCAGAATAGAAGTCTGCCAAGAAGAATACACCTAGACTTCTATTGCTCGACAATGATCCCAACTTCACCACACTAGAAGTGGTGAAGCAATCCTATAGGACCCATCCAACTTGCAGTACTAACCCTGTCACCACTTGGATTCTAGTATAAACGAAACACACATCCATCCACTATAAGGATGTAAGGATATCCGGAATCACCTGCTACACCAAATCTCCCTCGATACTCTACCAGTCCCCCATGGGTATGAAATCCAACTGTACTACAAAGATGAGAACTCTCGAGGGTGTCTGTATCACAACCACGATATCCATCCTCCGCTAAACTGCCACGGATGTACTGACTCTGCAAGGAGTCTCTCACCAACTTGCAGCTACTAACTCCATCAACTGAAGATGACGTATACCCATCCCATAAAGGATGGTATAATCTCGGAGCCAATCCACATCGACACATAACCAAGTCCTCTACATGCGGATCAAAAGATAAATGACGAGCACTCCTCACTGTGTAGTCACGGTAAAATCCTCCAATCTCTGTCAAGGGCTCCTCACTAACAACCCTAGAATCAGAAGATGGCTTCAAACTCTAACCTTGAATTGCTAATTGGGTAGATGCCTTGCCAAGTCTCTCCCCATACCCAATAGCATACTCTCGATCATGAAATTAGTGAAGGTATTCTAATTTAAATGCCTCCAAAGCACTCTAGATGAACCTCAAATCATGAATATGAGTACCAATCCCGACCCCATATTGTCTCTCCTCAAACTCTACTCTCCAAATAAGGTACTCAACATACTTATGCATGTAGTCAAAGTGAGATAAGGTTGAATCAACCTTCTCTCCAGAAACCCTTAGCTGATCCCTCCATCTTTGTGGCTCAACAATTTGTCGAACAAAATCAACTGCATGGGATGAAATAACAAGATTGTTTCCAAAGGAAGGAAACAACTGTACATGAGAGTCAATCTCCCAACTACATGATACTCTGCATATATCTCGTGGAGAAGATGGAGTAGTGTCATGAACAGTCACACAACTCATTGATGAATCCACCTCCACATTACAAGAACTCTCAATGACTTGCCTTGCATCATCTGCCAATGTGCTAACTACTAGAGAACCTGACACAACCAAAGGCTCTCGACAACTCTCTACTAAGGTACTCATCCCAATTGTGTCCATTGCATCTAAATACGTGAGGGATGTAGTCACATCCTCACTACATCCTGTGGGTGTCAATTCATCACCAATAGTTATTGTAGGAAGCTTAATTGAATTTGTAGCTGGTGAAGACTGCAATCAGATCAACTCCACGGTAGCCTCATCCAACTGTAACTGAGATTCTTGAAGAGCCAGCTAGGTGCTCTCGAATACCTCTGTAGTTGCATCAAGCTCATGAGTGAGCTCAACTGCCTCCTCTTCCTTTCTCATCAACGCATTGTAACAAGTGCAACCCCACTTGAGAAGGTAGTCCCGGTCAGCTAATAACTGCAAGTAATTATGTTTCATTATTCTGCCAGCCTCTCATAGTGAATGAATCTCTAATAGGGAAAAGCTACTACCACCGTGCTCATCTGACGGGCGGCGTCATAATGCTCCAAGGTTGTAGCAATCTGACTTTCGCTCACCTTCAATTGCCCAATCAAATGATGTCCCTGAACACCCTGACTCCCATGTAAGCTCTCTGACCCACAATCCACACTTTGAAATGAAACTGTATCAACATCGCTCACCTCTTGATAAATAACATCACGTGTGCTATCATCTCCGCACACATCAAGAATCGAGGTACTGCTACTAGGCACCTCAATGAGTGGCTCATCTGATAAAGTGGAAGCTAATCAATCTCCTCACACGCTCCCACTTCCCATGCGACTGTAAGTCCCTGCAAGTCGCGATCCTGTAATCATCACCAACCAATGAATTCTCTGATTTATTTCCTAAGGTCTGATATGACAAATTAGACTCACTGTAGCATGAGTCGTCCTCAAAGATAACATCATAAGTACCCAAATCACGAGTACCAATATCATCCACATATGAAATGTCTGTTGTTTTAGGCTGATGCAAATACAACTCACTGCTGTCATGAAAATCAGAATTGTTAAAGCTTCTATTTTCCAGGCAATCTTCATATTTGACACTCCCATCTTGTGTGTCAACACTCAAGGGGACACCCACAACATCCTCTGCAGTTGCCCTGACATCAACACCGTTATCATACTCAAGCAAGAGACTGCTGTCATAAAAATCAGAACTTTTATTGTTATTTGAATAAGTGCTTGCTTCCTTTTTCTTTTGTGATGTAGATCCCTTAAAAAAAAATGTCATATATTGTGCTAAACTGTCTATGGTTGCCAGTTTTGAAAGCAATTCATCCATCCTTTTTTGATTCTGTTTAATCTTCTCCAAGTTTTTCATTAAACTGTTCAACAGGTTTCCCTATTTAATTAGTCTCCTGGATTTTTCCATAACTGTAACAACTGCAAGAGTGCTGGTGACTCTAAATAAATGTGTTAGCTCAACGATTTCCACCCCAACAGGATGGCAGGAAACCGCTCTGATACCACTGTAAGAACCCCCTGTTGTTCTAACTCTGAAAAAATTGGAATGTTAATTTTAGATGTTTGACATTTGGTCAAACACTTTGCAGGCAAGCTCTGATACCACTGTAAGAGCCCTGGTGGCTCTACTGCTCAAGCTCAATTTGTATGCTTTGCTTGTCTTTTTTTTGTGTTCTGGAATTTGTGCTTTTTTTGTTTTATTTCGTATAAGAAGATTTCAATTTGCAAAATCAAATATTGCTAATCACTATATGCGAATACAATTTCACACCAAGTCTATGAAATTTTATTGGAACTAGAAGATACAATTTCACAGTGCAAATATGATTTACTTACATTGTCAAATTGATGTAATCATGCATTAAAGAAACCTGATTATTATCTCCATGCTGTTTGAACTTGGCCGCGACTAAGGAAGGGAATGGCGACTATTGTAGATGGTACTCACACCAATATCTAAACAAATCGCAGTCTCCCTATGACGGTGTCAATCCAAATCCAGCATCTTTCTTCCATTATGGCGTCAAATCCCAAGTTGAATATCCTCCAATGAATCCACAATGCTGATCGGACCTCACACACAATTCGTGGGCTAATGGAAACCAGCTCAAAGTCTATTAGCTGAGAAGAATTATCAATTCTCCAATAGGTGGAAACAAACCCTTATCTCTCCAAATCGCATACTCAGAAATTTCATTCACAAATAACAAGTCAAATTGATGATTTTCAAGGAGGTTCGATTTTCATTTAATGAGCAATCTCTTCTTCAAGAAGACTTCGAATTCCAGCTTTAACTACACACCTTTCATAACTTAAAAGCCTCTTAGCTTTCTCCAAAGTTTGAATATTTGAAAAATAATACTCAATTATAAACTCCCTCCAATTAAGTGGCAAAACATTAGTTATAAAGTCATTATGATTAATTAATGTCTCGACTTTATAATATAAGGACCACATAATAAGTAATTATGATCACCTCAACAAATAATTTCCCAAGCCAAATCCACATGCTTTACCAGATCCATCACCAGGACACCTTGCCACATATAGTAATTGCCAAGAATGGACTCCGACTACACAATGACTTACTATAAATAGTAAGTACCTGAAAATGAGATATGTTGACGCCAGTGAATCTCCATACTGCCACCACTGATCAGGAGCCCTGCTAAAAATAGTGATGCTTACTTTCCTGAAATGATCACTTACTATAAATAGTAAGTGTGCCAATTTGACTCAAACGAGGAACAATCCTGAACAAGGCCTGCCAACTGCCAACTGCAATCCTACGTGATGCCCAAATTGGACCCTCTAATCCATCCTACTAGCCTACGAGGGTCAAATAATAGGGTAATCTCTCAAACTCTAATGTACGAAAATGGGGACATAACACCGCCCTCTACACACGCTGGAATTCCTTTGCTTTGACAATTATCGACAATTGGGCCCACAATGTTCATGGGTTGAGCTTCTGGCAACCTCTGTAACATCTTTGTCGTCATCCTTGATCCATTCCTCATCGTAATTTGGCAACATAGGGGCCACACATTTCTCTTCATTGTCCTTCTCATCCAGGAATCCCCCCATCTCCATGTATACCTTCATCCATTCCTTCTGCGGGGAAGGGAGAATATTGGCAATCCGTTGCAAGAGTTCCAAGTTTTGATCAATCTCCCCAAGCCGTGCTTGCTGTTCATCCACTTCCACTGTCCGAATACGAGGGAATTTCAATATCTCTCTTCCACACCTTCGAGTCAAATAGTAGTGTTGTGGCATGGGTACCATATGTTTCTTGTTCACATTGTCAAGCACAGCGTCAATTTCCGCTAAAAAGGCATGCTTTAACAACATCTAGCAAAGTTTATTTGCCCTCGCCTTTGCCATCCCTCGATACAACGCTAGAGCAAGAAACATTTATGTGATATCAATATTTACCCAATATTTGTGGTATGACCACATAAACTCCCTCCCCAATACCTTTTTTGCATGTAGAACCAACAGATGATTCACAGAGAGCACAAAAAATTGACGCTTGTCTATAACCTCCCCCAGAAACGACATCATCTACTTAGGGACTCCAAATTAATCAGTGTGTTCATCTCGCACATAATAATCTACAACTATTTTGTCAAGAAAGATGACTCATCCTTCACATTTTGCACAAAATGTACAATATGTAAAACAAACATACTTGACAACTTAATGCCAAATGTTAAAGATGATTTAGAATAGGTATATTGATGCAATTGAACATACAAAATCAATATAAATCATCATGTTGGTCTTGATTGAGAGCATCAATGTTACTAGCTGGTTCATTAGAGCCATAGGCAGTGTTAGTGCCACTCCCACCAGATGCACTATACATGTCTTATTGGCAGCCTCATTCCCCTCCTCATTGATTGAGACTAAGGAAAGTTGTGCAATAGAAGCATCCAAGTTGACATGTTTTTGGGCTTCATCCCAATTTTTGTACAAGCATCCTAGGCCTATAAGCAAATCTTGTGTCAACCAAAAATATCTGTTATCATTTTTCTTGTGCTTAGGCATTTTCCTAGAGGTTTTGTTATTTTGAAGGACTATAGTTGCTGGTTAATATTGGGGATTTCAAAATTGAAAATAGTCATTTAAGCATAGCTAGTGGTCATCAAGTTGTGTGACACCGGACATGAAGTCCATTGTCATTGTGGTTTGAATATAATGTCTATGAAGCATTGTGAGCATGCCCATGTGATTTGATTTGTATTTTATGCCTTATTGTTTGTTGAATCATGATTTTATGGTATGGCAAAACCTAGTTGGACTAAATGCCAAAATATTTAAATCATATAGGTTATCTATTTAATTATTGGGTCTAATAGGGTTCATATAGAAATCACATTGAGTTCTGAGACTCATAGTTTAATGCACATCAAAAGAGATGAATTTTATACATTTTCAAGGTGATGTATCCAATTCCAAGGCAAACAAAAGTTGAAAGTTATTAAAGTAATGTAATGTTTCTTTAATGGTCATCTTAGTTGTCTTAGTTTGTTTAGGTAATTTCTATTTCCAACTTGTGTTTACGTTTGTTTCTTTTAGAAACATCGTAATGTAATTGCCTATATAATGTACCTTCGTCTTCATTATTTAATGTACAATTACCATTACATGGTGTCAGAGCGGGTCGATGAGGGTTTTTTAGAGTTCAACGAAATTTTTAATAAAAATTTTGTTTGTGGAAAATCCTTTAAAAAGTTTTAGAAGATTTCTTTGTTCGATTTTTTTGAGGGTTTGAAAGTCTCATAAAGTTTTTCCCTACAATTTTTGAGAGTTTTTTTCAACCCGTTTTTGTCTGCAAATCGCGGGTTTTTGTGAAGTAGGGTTGTTTGCATCATGTTTTTTCATAGCCCCATGAGCGTTCTCAAAATCCTTGTGTCATTTTCTGGTCGACGTTTTTGTTTTCTGCTCGCAACTTGTTTAAACCCACGTCTGGAGCCATGTGTGTATGCATGTGCGTTGGGTGCATTGCCTTGTTTGTCGTTTTCTCAGTGCCCTGTGTTCTATTTTTTTGTGTGCCGAGCATTGTTTTTTGAAGGTTGTTTTGGTCGTGACCTATTCATTCCCGATCTGCGCCACTATTCTGACATCTATGTTTGGTTGCAGCTTGGTTTGGTTTGATTTTTTTTTCTGGATCTTGCAAACCCTCGTTTTCTTCTATGCGAAGAAGTTTTGTTGCCCATGTCTGATTCCTCCCACGTCCTTGCTCGTGATGGATCTCTCTGTCTTTGGGATTGTTTTTTACTGAGTTTTTGGAGGGTGTTCAGGCGTAGATGGTGGTGTTGGTGCTAAGGGCTTTTCACAAATTTTCCTCAAAAATCGTGTGTTTCTACTCTTTTTTTGTGATCTCAAATCCGTGTCTAGGGTTTTCTAGCTCGTGAGTGTTCATGCCTTGTGCGATGAAGGGTTTTTTGATTTTCCTCAAAATTGAGGGTTTCAAATTTTGGTTTTTGCATGATTTTTGAGAAAAAATGTGGGTTTTGTTTTTGACTAATTTTTTATATAAAAATCAAGGATTTCTTTGGTGGGTTTTGTCGTTTTTCCTAAAAAATGAAGTTTTGTATTTGTGCTTTTGGATCCGTGCCTCAGATTTTGTGCCAACTACCCACTAAGGTTCTTTTTGCTGCACGATGTCTCTATTCTTCCATGTGCCGTTTGAAGGTTTTTACCTGATTTTCTCCTAAAAACATGGGTTTTTTGTTTTCATTTTTTGCACAATTTTTTCACACAAATCGTGGGATTTTTCTCTACTAGAATGTTTTATGATTTTTTCCACAAAAATCACGACTGATGTTTCAGTGTTTGTGTTTTAATAAATTTTTCCTAAAAAATTATGGTTGGGTTTTATAATTTTTTACACAATTATTTGTTTGGTTTTATAATTTTTTCCTAAAAAAACAATTATAGTTTTCGATTGATTTTTCTCCTCAAAAATCGTGTCTAGTTTTGATTGATTTTTCTCCTCAAAAATTGTGTCTGGTTTTTTTGATTGTCTCCTCAAAATTGTTTCTGGGTTTTCTGTTTTTTTCCAAAAAAAAATAACGACTAGTGTTGTTGGTCTCAGGGCTTTATGATTTTGGGTCGTAGTGCTCATCTGGAAAAGGGTTCGGCAATTTTTCCTCAAATCGTGGTTTCAGTTTGAGAAACTATTCTTGGTACCTCTGACTATAGGGAGGGACAATTTTTGTTTTCCCAACATCAAGTTTGAATGTTTTTTGGTTATCTTGGTCATTTCTAGAAATTTTGCAAAATTAGGGAGTGTCTCAATAGCAACCTCATTTCGAAGAATGTTTTGAAGAGAAGTGGGTAGCCTTCTCTATGCATTTGTGACTAGAAGGGGGCAACTTTCTATGCATTTGTGATGAAAAGATCTGCGGATTGTCTTCTGTAGGGTTGTTAGAATGACGACCATTAAGGGAGGGTATTAAAATAATGTAATGTTTCGTTAATGGTCATCGTAGTTGTCTTAGTTTGTTTAGGTAGGTTCTATTTCCGAATTCTGTTTACATTTATTTCTTTTAGAAACATCGTAATGTAATTGCCTATATAATGTACCTTCGTCTTCATTATTGAATATGCAATTACCATTACAAAAGTCATTCAACTTGTGATCAATCCTTATTACATGTACCTAGGGTGGCGTTCTAAATTTTCTCCTAGTCCCAATCTTTTAACATCTTTATTTATACAAGAAAAGGTCCAATATCATTTGAGGACAATCATTTAGCTAGAAATCAGGGAGAACAAAGCAAGTAAAGGAGTAGACAATGACAGTTGAAGACAAAAGTTATAGCTGAGTATTGAGAGGTTATATTTTGTATCAAAAGGTTGAAGTCAAAGTTGTATTAAAGCTCTTGAATCTATGATGTAGGCATGTTTCTGAATTGGTAAAATCATTTGATTGTGTAAATTTTTTGTTATATACCATGCAAATTTGTTGAGTGTTGTTATTTTTTGTATACTTAGAAGATATTCTTTAATTAGACCTTCCAATTATGTTTGTTTCAGATGGTATTAGAGCCTAGATTTGAATCCTAAAGTATAGAAGGAAAGTGAAAGTATATCAAAGCATAGAATTGACTCTTGAAAGGAGAAGATTGAATTGAGTCTTCAAGCACTAAGTTGTTGGCTAGAAGATTTCTTGGCGAGTTATAATCTTGTTGCGAATAGATCCTTGAATTGGAGGTAATTTACATCAAATTTGACAAGATGCATCCACAAAGAATGGGAAGAGGTAAAGTTTTTCTCCATGGTGTAAGCTGAATTGAAGAAATGTTTGATATGACGAGGAATGTCTAGAGTTGAGTGGATGTTGTTGAGGACCAAAGAAGGGGTCATAACCTTAAGAGTTGATTTAATGGAGCAAATGAGCAAGGCAATCTATAAGGAATTGAACAAAGTGTGACGATCGAAGAGGATTGAGAGGAAAGGATTTTGAAAAGTATCTCTAATATTGGTATGTGGACTACAATTGGTACTGCTAATTATGTTGGTAGTTTGAATCCTAAATAGTTTATTGGTTGACTGATTTGGAAGAAATTTGTGAGTATGAGGAAATTTCTGATCTTGAGATGGTGAAGTTTGTAAAAACAAAGCATAAAGGCCATGTTGCTATATGGTGGAAGGAATAGAAGTTCAAAGTTAAAATTTTGAAAAGTGGGATAGGATGATTTATAATTTGAAGTCAAAGTATTGAGAAAATTTATATTTTGAGAACAAAAAAGTTGGCAATCATGAAGTAAAGTGAAGGTTGAAGTTACATGCAAATCCATTTAAGAAGGTGTGATTAATTACGATTTGTTGATGAGACATCAATTTGCTCTAAACTTAGAAAATAAGTTGTACATGAGTTTTGAAAACAAGTAGAATAAGCAAGAGGTGGTTGATTCTAGATAGGAAGACATCAACATAATTGTATAGGAATTCATATTAACGAGGTAGAAGCAAAAGAAAGGATTGAAGGATTCAGTGTAGGTACATTTGAACATTATGAACATTGACAAGTAGGAGATATTTTCCACAGCAAGTCAAATTGTGATATTACTATCAGGATTCAACTGTGTGATATTACTATCAGGGTTCATAAGGCACAACACTTGCTGAAGGTTTTGCAAATGGGGTTGCAAGCAGAGTGGGTACTGGGATGGGTGACCTCCCGGGAAGTCCCGGTGCTTCACCTCTGTGAGCATCACCTAGATGCAATGAGTGCTTAGTGTTCCATTCATTCTCATGAGAGATGGGTTCTTGTGAACTACTACTAATGAAACATGGGTCAATGAGCTTGACTCAAAAAACTACATAGTTGAATCCTGATAGTAATATCACATTATGAACATTATCGATGAGGTAGAGGAAGATATGGAAGAGGTGGCGGAAGGTCATTAAGAAGAACTTCTTTTGAATGTGGTGTTGAAGGACACAAAGCATTTGAATGTAAATGGTTGCAATGAAGATATGACAAAATATTTAAGAGAACCACAAGAGCCATACATGTTGATAAAGAAGAACAAGTCTGCTGGAAAATTGATGAGGAGAAATTTGTTGAAACCTATAGTACATTGGAATGACCCAACTCAAAGGAAGAAAATGCTTAGAATTGAATGTAAGTTTGGATATAAATGTTGCAAAGTTTTTAGTAATAATGCAAAGTTTTTATTAGTAATGGTAATAATGCAAAGTTTTTATTGATAATGGTAATAAGATATTTTTGTTTCAAGTGAGATGGTATAAAAGTTGAATCTGAATATGGATATAGCATCCCAATCCTTTTATTTTCTTGGTTGCAAAAGGGTCATAAGATTTTGGTTAGTACTTGTTGAATTCAAGATCGCAGTTTATGAAGATGAAGTTTTGTGTGATATCATACCTCTGGATGTTTGTATATTCTTATTGGGTTGAATGTGGTAGATTGTAGTTTAATGAAAATAACACATGGTGGTAGAGAGCATGCTTAAAAGTTAACTAAGAATGGGATGAAACATATATTTTTGCCCTTAAAGGAGGAAGGTGAAAGGCTGGATGGTTTACAAGAGTTGTAGGTAAACAGTAAACAATTATTGAAGAGAGCAAGAGAAAGTTTGCATTACATTAATTCCAAAAGTATGTTGTAGCACATAAAAAAAAAAGTAAGGTGCTACATCTTTAGATTAGTAAGTTGTAGGCAAACATACAATGATATTATTTTAGATAATCTACTAAAAGGGTTAAATCAAATTCATGTGGGAAAAAAGCAGGACAACTTTTAGCTAGGTTGGAGAAGAACATAAACAACTATGGAAGATCTAAAAGGTTGTTGTTAGGAGATTGTAGTGGCATTGTGGCTCCAGTCTTGCTGTAACTCTCCAAAAGTCTGAAAATCAGGCTGTATCTATCAAACCTAATAAGTTAAGTTGGACGATAGTTTTCTCAAATTTCTTAAAACTCCAAAAAAGTTCAAATTGGATGAGAGATTTCTTGAATTTCTTTAACTCTAGAAAAGGCCCTTTAATTAAAGAAGAATTGTTGAAGGAATTAGTTAGTAGTAGAACAAAGAAATTAAGGAAGAAATAGAAAAAAGAAAAGAATATTAGATATAATTTGGAGAACAATTGCGTTCACTAACTAATGAGTTGTCATTAACAAAGAAAGAGATGAGAGATGCTATGAAGAGTCACAACCCCTAGACTAGTGTCCATTCCCCATGTCGGAGAATAGTAAAAGGATATTAGTTGAAGAAGTATCACAAAAGGAAGAGACAAGTAAAAGAAAATATAAGATAGTAGATTGGGAAGAAATTTTTGGAGAAGGATACTTTGATATTAAGATAGCAAGAGATAAGGGCAGAGTACATAAGCCTGACATAGGACAAAGCAGGGTAAAGCATAAAGAAGGAGAAAATGAATAGACTGCCAATCTACAAACCATAAATAGAGAAGAAAGAAAGAAAAATGGAGTCATCCATTAAGCTAGCAGCGTTTGGGAAGAACATCACAAAGGTTGTGGAACATATCTTTTTGTTAGAATCACTTTGGGCAAGACAGGATATTAAGGAGGACAAGGTTAAGTTATTATACTTGTGGCTTTCTTGCAAAAGGACACACTAGACTAGTATAAAAAGACATACCCCAAACATGAGAAAAAGTAGGAAGGAGTAAGGTACTTCCTAGCAAATTTTGATACCTTGGACATCCCCAAAGAGAATGTAAGTAAAATGAGGGACCTAGTTCAAAAGAAAGATGAATTCGTTAAAGCATATGACAAAAGATTTAAGGAGGTATGTTGGAAACTAGAGGAACCTTTGATTGAACTCTAGAAGATTGAATGTTTCATTTCCAAATTAGAGAAAGACATCAGAGCAGCACTGGATGGAAGGATTTTTGACACCTCACTAGGGCTTACCACATTGAGGCCCAATCATGTCACGGAGCATATAGAGATGGGCAAAATGAGGCCCTTGAGAAATTACAATTGGCATTAAACAATTGACCCTGCATAATGGTATCACGGCCAAAGGAGAAGCAAATAAATCCTAAGGAAATATGGTGTTAATGCTGTTCAAGAGAAGGCCACATCTAGAATGAATGCACTAAAGCATAGGGAAAATGAACAATGACAACTCTACAAGTAGAATTTTAAACATCATTGGCCAAATTGAACTCACTAGATTGTGGAACTTGTGGCAAATGGGACAATTACCTCATAGAGAATTCCCTACCAATTAGTTATGTATTAAGATGAGGATCATTTGGATCTTAGATGTCCATTACACCATGATTATGACTGAGAAGTAGATAAGACTATGGCTTATATTAAAGGTCTTGCGGAGCACCCTTTACATGCCAATGATGGGGATAAGATAATTGGCATGGGGGAATGACATAAATGCCTACACATTGCAAAATAATCCTTCACAAATCTATAGAGGTCGAAGAGGATGGAGAAGGAAAAATCATAGGAGGAATGATGCAAATTGCTATAATTAGGGAGAATTAGGACATTTTGCAATTGGATATTGGTGCAAGAAGAAGAGAAATGTATTTTTTGCGGAAATGATACATGACCTATTTAAATGTGAAAGAGCATAGCTATATTTTTAAAATGTTGCACCACAATCAAGGAGTGATGACTTGCAGGGGAATAGAGGAGCAAGAGTAATAAGAAGAATTTGATTGCAAGGCGTTAGAGGATGCCTGTGCATGGATAATTGGTCATCCGATACTTCAAATGGGGACTACTCCAAAGAAGAACAACATATGCAAAACTCAAAGAAGAAGAAGTTTGAGTAACAACATAAAAAAAGTATAGTCCTAACGTGCCAAGGAACTTGTACCAAATGAAATATGCAAAAGATTATTGAAGAAGTCAATGAGGAGTCTGAACCCAATTAGGATGAATATGATTACTTCTGGCCTAATAAGCAACATCATGATAGGATTGTTGAAAATGCAAAACAACATATCATGCAATGACAAAATAATGATGATGTAGGGGACTCCCCTAACCCACTCAAAACACATGCTCTCTTATACCATATGAGGGTTACTCCACCCAACATTCATACACAACAACAAAGAGAATAAATAAAAAAAATTGCCTTCTATTTCTTAGTGAAAAGAAAATGCACACATGCTCTTCTATTTCAATAAAATGAAATACACATTTTTGGAGTTGTAAAATATTAGCAACTTAGGCTTTACAACTTTGCAAGGTAGCTATTCTTCTATACCCCTTACTACTCTTTATCTATGAAGAGAAGAACTCAACTTTGAATGAATTACCTTTAGTCCAAGTCTCCCTTTTGTAGAATCATTGTGTCTCTTCGAGATCCCACTCCCCTTCTTGATGAACAACACATGGCTATCAATAAAATCAGCTCATAGCCTATAGATGACCTTTCAACTGCCCTAGGAGGCCGCCTAACAAGATGTCTTTTCAATTTTCCCAAGCAGGTGCTTGAAAAGACATCTTTTCCCTTTTTTATGTAATAATTCAATAAGTATGAATGCATGACCCTTCTCCTTCCTTGTTCTCATGTCAAGAAGGGTATTTCTATGATTTTAGCATTATAAATGGTAGAAAAAGGTGTCTCTTGTTGAAAAATACAATTGCCTTTACACATAGGTCACAAATATCAAATATTTTCAACCTCCTATGTCATTTTGGACATTTTCGTAGGTATATGGAGACCTATATATGCTTGCATTTGTTTTTAATCACCTAATCTTAATACAAAACAAAATAATAATATTTTTTGGGAGATGTAGGATTGCCCCTACACTCTTGGATGCTCCTGCATCAGATGTGTGACATGTTCTTTAAAAGAAGTGATGATGTTGAAAAACATGGCCTCTTTGGCTCAAAACAAAAATGTACTAGTCAAATTTAAACAATTGGGGAAGTATTGGAACAACCCTAAGTAGCCGATCCTGATTCTGGTTCAGATTCGGATTCAGATTTGGGGATTCAACAAATTTTTTTTTGGGCCGGATCCTCGTTTCGTGGGTATATATATAGACATTTAAAAAAATAAAATAAAAATATATATTATAAATTTATAAATGTATATTCATAGATTCCATACATGTAACTTGTCAATGCTCATTCATCATTAGTTCAAAACTTCAAAGTTCAAACATGTAATGATAATAATAAGAAGTTAGAAGCGTTATTCTCATAAAATGATAAATCCATAATTGTTAGTATATGATTATATCATATTCATACTTCGCAAAAGTCTCAAAATATCATGCTGAAAATTTAAAAAAAAAATTAAAAAAAACACAAAATGGGCCTATTTTTTGACGCCTAGAATCTTGGATTCCCGTGGATCCTTCTGGATTTCTGCGGATCCTCCTGGATTCCTCCCAGATTCTGGCAGGGTTCCGGAATGGAATCCGGATTCCTTGTGGATTCGTCAGTGTGGAATCCGGATTCCCTATGGATTCCTCATACTGAGGAATCCAGATTCCATTCCGGAACCCTGTCGGAATCTAGGAGGGATCCGGATCCGGATCGTACCAAGACCAGGATTTGGGGCTGGGCAGAGGAATCCGGTATCTTAGGAACAAACAAAAACAACTCCACCAGATAATAGAGGAGCGAAATTGGATGTAAGGACCTCTCTTGTTTTCTGGTGTAGGAGCACCTAGATCAAGTTCATCAACATAATGTACATATGGAGTGTCAATTTAGATTTTGATGTAATAAGGTCTATTGTGACCATTTTTGATGTAATGGGGTCATTTAGAGTCTAGTTGATGAGTTTTGTTAGTTGTGTCCAAAAGTTGCAAAAGTTAATTTGCAACTTTGCAACTTTTCAATTTTGCAATATTGAAATTTTTGCACATCTTGGAAGTTGAACGGTCATATGTTCAAAAGACTGTTATAGACCGTTGGTTTTTTTTGTTTGAACATGTATTTAAGGCCTCACAAACCTCGAGGCAAGAGATGTAATGAAGATTGGAGAAGAAACAATAAGAACAAATTCTGTTTACTGCTATTTCCTGTGCTTTTCTGTAATTGCAGCGTTATGTACGACCTCCTACAGTGGATTCGTGATTTGAATTTCATGTGAGGGTGAAGAACAGTGAATCCCCTTCTTTTTGGCATTGGTTTGATTGATTTTCATAAAGAAATATAGGAGTTTGATCCATTTTTGCAAAAACTGCCTGTAAACCCCAGGTGCAAGGGTTTTGAAGACAAATAGGTAATTTGCAGGCCATTCCATCGTTGAAATTTGGCCAAACTTGGTGGAATGGAGGGATTAGGTGTTTACTTAATGTTCCTGAAGCCATTAGAGCAGGGGATGGAGTTTGAGTCGGTTTTGAGCGAGCCCTAGCCTAACATCTCTATGTGTTAGGCTGAGAAAACATAGGTAGGAAGAAGAATTTGTAAGACAGTCAAATACTAGTGGATGTGGGTGGTAAAACCTGTGAAATTGGTCCTTATGTGATGTGTCTCAACTGTTGGGGTGGGGAATTGATGAGTTGTGTGTAAATCTGAAGCACTTACTTTGGAAAAGTGGGCTAATTAGCCCTAAAACAAGAGTACCTGTCAATTTTTTGAAGGAGTGTTCCAAAACAACCTTAGCGAGCTGTTGGATATGTTGAAGAGAAGCTTAGTGGGTATCCAAAAATGTCTCAATGTTGGTTAGATGCAGTCCGCACGGATAGATATGCTCAAAAAACCTAGTTTTGAGGGCTACTAGGAATTAGCCTTGTTGTGAAGGAACCACCTTTGAAGTACATCAAGGGCCCATGGTTATTGTTTGGTTGGATCATTTAGAGTGTTCTAAGTCTCAAAGAAGCCCAAGTTTGTTAGTTGACAGGATTTGAGGTCATTTCAAAGAAGTTGTGTATCTTGAGCCATAACTAGTGACCATAAAGTGGATAGGTAAGTTGAGAGAAGGATCTCTTTTGATGAGTTTACCACATTAGAAGGTTGATTGAATTGTAGGTTGATTTGCTATACTCCTCCCTGCTTTACATCATTTTCTGCACACCTTAATAATGTAAAAGTCAAACATTATACGGTAGATTTGAGTGTGGATTTCAATGTTATTTTGCCAATCATTCGGGAAGGACTAGGCTGGCCCAAGTTAGTCAAAACTCCAATCAACATAAGTTTGGCAGATGGATCTGGTATGCTTCTTTTGTTACCTTCAATAGCTCCAACTTTGGGAAGAACTTGAAGTTGGCTTGGGACATATGATGATTAGTCACAAACATCTTGAATCTCATTGACCCTTTTGTAAAGTTGTTTCTGTAGGCACCTAAAATTCTTCTCAATTATTTTATTGTTTTACTGTATCTCTTCTATTAATTAAATAAATATTTTATTATTTATTTAATTGATTCAGTAGCCTCTTCCTCTATGATTTAAATAAATATTCTTACTTAAGAATTTAATTCGTTAGCTTTTTCTCTCTCATAATTAAATCGAATAAATTTTGTTTTTTAATTGTCTAATTCCATCGCTCTTTTTACTATTAATTAAATGAATTCTTTTGTTTATTTTATTAATTCACTATCCTCTTCTTTGTAATCTTAACCCTCCATTTCATTCACATGGATCACAATCTAAATTTGTAGGCATGTGCCAAATGTCATAGTCTTCTCATTCACCTTTTGATTTTCTTTTCCCACCATGTCTAGGTTCTCATTGAATTCAAAGATGTGTTATTAAAGTCAACACATTTGCCTAGCCACTGGACAATTTTATCCCTCCTTTTCAAATCAACCTTTTAATCTTATTCATTCCCACCTACCCTCTTATCTTAGCCTTCCATCTTTTAACCTTTTAATCTCAACTCTTGATTCTTTTGGAGACTAATATAAAAGACCTTTTCTTCTCATCTGGCTTAATAATCTAATCATCGAACCACAATTGTGATCACCCTTGTTTATTTGCGATTTGGCTACCAACTTGTTATCATCTTGCATCATAGCTTTTATATCAACATCAATCAACCACACTCTATGGTCTTTATGCCATCTTGTGCACATGCTACGTAGCCAAGAGAAAACATCATTTCTACAAGATCTTGAAGGATAGGAGAACAATGGAGTCAAGCAAATCATGAATGCAATAGTATAACTTTATTTATTATGTTTTATATTTCATGATTTAGAATTCTATTGATTATTTGTTGAATCAGTTTGTAGATCTAGACTTATGGTTGGGTTGATTAGGTTTACAATAGGTTTCAATATTCACCATACATAGTTTCATCCACTCAATCTATGTGCCAAGCTTTTGCATCATAGAGTTGAGAAAATGAACGCCATGTCACGTCCAAACTACATTTTTATTTTGTCTCAACCAACAACTCTTCCATTCTACCATTTTTGTTGTTAGTTACAAATTGGATAATGTTTTGAGTCCCCATCACCTTCTCTTAGGATGTTAGCAATGAAGTTAGCATTCTTCACCTACCCATTACAACCATCACCTCTAAAAAGCGTTGCCCCCTTAGGACACACCGCAACGATGTTAATTTGGGGGATTGTTTTTGCAATCTTTTCATTCATTAGAATCAAAAGACATCTTTGTTATGGTGCATGAATCCCTCATGGGTTACAAAGACTTATCTACACATATGCTTTTCTTTGCTAGTAAGGTAGTGTGTATGTGTACCTTTTCATATCAATGACCTATATTGCTTTAGGGGCCTCATTTACCCCCCTTACTATTTCTCGCCGGTCTGATTATCTTATGAGGTTGAAAGTAAGTCCGTTAGTGTAAATCTAAGTTGCAAAGAGCTCATCGACATTGTCCCTCACCTCAATATGAAACAACCTTTTTGAAAAGCTCATATCTTTTGTTCTTTTTTGGTAAAGAGGGGCACCTTTATCTTATTTTGATGTCAATGTCACTAGAATTGGATGTGTGGCACCCATTAATGTAGTTCAAGTGGATGGCATGCAGGTGACTTGTGAGATCCATTTTTGGCCAAAGGATGAGACTTTCATTGATATTTCTTAGTCTCATTATATGCTTTCTTTTGATCTTTAAATATGCCAGAATTTGTCCCCTTGCCAACCCATTGTTTGGGTAAGCTCCAATTCCTTTGTCAGAAATCATACACACATAGGTTTTACCAATTATAGGAAGTCTCCTTTTTGGCACTCATAATTGTCAAAGATGATCCCCATCTTTAGGAAGCTACTCAATCATTGTCAAGTGTTGCCAAAGTGGAAAAAAGGTGTTTATTTTGAAGCCTCTAGCTGATTGTTGGCCTACATCGCTAGAACTCTTAAGCATTTTAAACTAAGTTGCCCGTTCAGATGCGGGTTCGAGATTCAGGTTCGAAATTCGTCCAATTTTTTTTTGAGCTGGGTTCGATTCGTTTTGGGTTCGTCCGTACAAGATTTTTTTTAATATATATATATATGTAAACATATGCAGCAGCAAATAAGTTCATACATTACTATTCCAATAATAAAGCAACATAGCAAAATACACAACCACATAATGGAGTCAAAAAGCCGCGTGACATAAAAATGCCACGTTTTTAGGGTTAAACTAAAAAAAACAGTTTTAAAAATAATTAAAATGAACCGTTGAAAGTCAACAAAATCAAAATTCGAACAAATTCTTTGGAAATTTGCTTTAAAAAAACCAAATTCGTCCCAGGCTTTCGCGACATTTCCGAAATTCGCTCAAAACGAATCGAAATTCGTCCAGGGTCTATTTTGCCGAATTTGGAGCGAATTACCCAGAGAAATATCGAATTTGATTCGAATTCGAATTTGGAGTGAATCGGATGGCGAATGTGTAGGTGCCTGGGCGAATATGGTAACTTAGATTCTAAAATTTACCTATACCAATACATTATAAAATAAACACAATATTGGGGAAACAACAATAATCTAACTTAGGCTATCATTATGTGTTGAAAATATAGACAAGATAGTAAAAAACAATAACAAACTATCTAAAAACGAAAAAGAAAAGTTATTGTGAAGATTGGAAGAATTATTATTTTTATTTAAAACAAAAGAAAAAACTTCACTTACCTTGAGCAGAAAACCTCCTTGTTGCATGCTCCTTGAGCTTCTTGGAACCTATCTAACAACACAAGTGGAATTTGCAGGCCTAGACAATGCATAGATTAGAGTTTTTGTTGAGGAATAAAAGTTAGGAATGGATGATTAACACATGTTTATACCGAAAGTGTTGGTGGCGGGTGGGAATGAATGTGTAAGAATCTTTTACCTTTTCAAAACCTAAATAACCATAACAATACCAATCACACAAGATCTAACAATTATGCAACACAAGAAGAAAACAAGACAAGATTTATGTGGAAACCCTTTCAGGAGAAAACTGCAACAAAATATTGCTTATATAAATGCATCTCTTACAAACTTAAACAATTATGTTGTGAAGTTGATGAAACCCTAAACAAATTTAAATCACACAACATGAAATTTATTCATTGGTACAAAGTTTAAACTCCATGTAACTAACAATTAAGCAAAAATGTGAATATTGACAAATGCCACTAGAGATTTTAAGACAAAGTAAAATGACTTTAAGCAAACAACAAAAAATAAATTGCTAGTTCTCATAAGATAATGGGTATGGGTTCAGGGTGTGAGATACAAATTCATATGTATATTTATTAATAATATTGTTAAAATCAAGCTTGCACGGGTAGTGGAGTTGGCTTGGGCTGTGGGTTTTCTCCCCATTGGTCTTGGGTTGAACTTTGAGGCCTGGACTTACCTGATGCACGTGGTTTGCATGCTATTGCATGCATCTTTAGAGGAATAGTCTTGCCTCAACTTGCGCCTTCCTAAACCCCAACTTGGCAATATGTAAGACCAAGGTAGGTTGGCCACTGGGCCGAGACGCGACAATACCTCTGATTTAATATTTGTTTTTGTTAAAATCATATTGTTATATTAATTATATCAAAATTAATAAATTAAAACTATTTAAATATACAATTAAAAATATCATTTAATTAATTTTTAAATTAAAAAAAAAAAAAAATTTACCTGTATTAAATTAAACAACTGAGAAAAATTCCTATACATTATAAAAGAAACAATAATATTTTACAAAAATCAAAATATGACATGATCATAGCTTTATTATATACATATTTAAAAATATCTCATGGTTTTCTTGTTGGCATACGGCACATCAAACTCATGCCATCACAAGCAATGCTGTCATGTACGATTTTCACGTGTCAACGACACAAAAAAGTCAAACAAAAACATTTTATAGTTGTCGATTATGCCTAGATTTTGTTGGAATCACATTTTGTGAATTAGACTCACTGTGTTCAAGTCTGCAAAGGTGGGTGAAGTGATTGCACCAGATCAGGCAGCTTTCCCTTCTTGATTGACTCAGTCGAGTTCTGAATGGCTCTCAACCTTACCCCAATCAATTCACCTATTTATTAATGTATCTTGGGTGCATGAAGCAAAGGACTTTGTTTGCATGCCAAGCGGTGACAATTGAAATGTTTGACATAAGCTTTACCAAGAAGTTTTCATTACCACTTCAATATGTCCAAAATTTGTTAAACTTGCATATTTTTCCATTATTAAATATAAAACATGGTCCAAAAGTCAAGAAAATGGTCAAAATCGCTGGTCAATGGTAATACTAATTTTTACACAAATCGGGAGTTTTTTGGGGGAAAACTTAACATTTTAAAAGTTTTGCAATTTTTGATGATTTTTTTAATATTTTGTTAATTTTGCTTCTATGGATTGGACATCCTTTCAGTTTTTTTTGTCTCTTATCCCTCTGATAATTACAGTCTTTCGTCTTTCACACCTTGCTTTGTGTTCTCTTTCTTGTGTTCCACAATGTTTTGTTCTCGCCACTTCTGCCTCACTTGTGAGACCTTTCACTACTTGAGCCATTTTTTTGTTCTCCTTTAAGTAGTTTCTTGTACTACTTTCTTTTAGCTTCATGACTTGAACATTTGCTTTTTGTGGCAATTGTGTTCCATCAGCTGGTACTGTTGGATCTGTCAAGCTTATGTCCATTTTTTTGGATTCTTGCATGGTTTGCTAGGCTATATTTCATGATTTTCCATTCATGTTTCCCTACATATAAGGCCTCATGCGGCATTGCGACTGATTTTTTTAACAATTTGTTGTCCTCTGCTAAAGATTGGTTTGTTTCTATGATATTATGAAGCTTGTAGTTATTTTCTTGTTCCCTAGCTTCCATTCTTTCTAGCTTGCTCTTGTTATTTAGTAACGCTTGCACACTAACCAAGTAATTGTGGGTGACATGGGAGCATAGATCTATTCCTTATCCCCTTTCCACAGTCTCTATCTTCTCACACTTCAAATATTTGTAACATGATTTTGTTTCACTAGTTTTTTAACCTTTGAACTTGCACATAGGTTTTCTTCTTTTGTGACCTTTTTTTTTATTGTTCCATTTTTGTGTAGGATAACCTACGTGTTATTATCCTTTGGCATTATTTTGTGTTTACCAACACTTGTTTCCCCCTTCTGTTTGTTGGTGCTATTTTTGCTTGACTGAGGTGCTGTATGCAAAGTTATCATTTACATTTGAAATAATCTTCTGCCTTTCTAGGTTTTTGTTCATGTTGTCAGTTTCATTTTCAGCTTGAGTTTTTTTTCTTTCCATTGCATACGAAAAGAAGAAAGTGATGTCTTACAAAAATATAAACAAAATATTGCATTTGCCTAAGGTCCCAGGATGGAAAGTAGATTCCAGAATTGAGAGATACCTACCTTTAACTGTCTTTTAGAGATGACGTACCTTTTGAAAAGAGATTCAACCCCACCTTTGTCTGCTTCTGCCTATGGCTGCATAGATAAGTGATGGATTTCAGATTTGCTTGAGAAATGTGAATTGAAAAATCCTGCCACGTGCCTGAAAATCCTTGATTATGTTCTGAAAGGGAATATGCCTGAAAAACCTTGGCCATGATTTTTTTGAAGACCCATATGTTGATGCTTGAGCAGTGACGGCTGATTGTTGATGCTTGGTATTATTATTTTTATCCTGACATGACTATTTGACATTGTGATAAATTTTTTTTTATGCTTTTTTGTTTATTATACAAGATATGATGCTATATGTGCATTTTGAACTTATTTACTGCTGCAGATATGTATATTACTGATTATTATATGGATAAACCCAGAATGAACCCAACCCTTTTTTTTTGACCAAACTGATGAACCAAGACCCCAAACCCAAACTCAAATCAGTAACTTAGCCCACGATAGATGATGGAACTGCAATTAGAGGGTGACGAGTCAAGCTTTGTCACAACCATTGTTATGCAAGTGTATGATGGTTTTGATGTTTGATATCTCTTCTAATTGAATATAGCAATGAAATCTAAAGTTTAGCAGTTGTAAGTTGTCAAACAATACAATGACAATTTTAGGTTTGACATGTGTTCCACATGTTTTTTATCATCAGAATCTTGAATTTGCGTAACAATACTGGTAACTTAATTAGCCACATGTTTGTTGACTTTGACTTAGAATATCAGTAATATTTGTACTGGCCATTATTTTGTTTCATAAATTTGTGAAACCACACATTAATGACGTTTTAAAGGTTGATTATTAAAGCCAGTTGTGCTTAACTTAGCAGAAGAAACTTATTGATATTGTTGCTGTTAAAAACCAATCATACAATAATTAGATATTGCAATTTGCAGAAATTATGTGTCAATGTTGTGAACCATCAAATACTTCATAATCAAGAAACTACACTGATGCTATATTTTTGGATTGGCCAGGTAAATTGACGAGTGAGGACAACAAGGAGTCCAATTCTCTTCAAGACAAGCTTAAGAGGACTAGGAACATTGATTTGGTGAAGGATAGGGTTAGCAGAGCTATTGAATTAGCCCAGAGCAAACATTCTAATCAGTGGGCAGAAGCTGTAGACGAGACAGAGAGAGATCGTGATTTGCAGGATTTAGATGACTGTGTCATACAATGTAAATCAGTATTCAGATGCAAGCTTTGTCCAAGAATTATTTGTTTATCTGTGGACTCAATTAACATGCACCTTGATTCAAAGGTATATGTTTTTTTATGTGTTGTAGCTCGTATGTTCATATGCACCATTTTATTTTGAAGAAATGAGTTTTTGTCTCTTGGGGAAATTCTTTTTTCAATCATTTTCCTTTACATATGAGGTAAAATTAATTGGACTGGAAGATTTTTTTTTCTCTTCAATTGAATGGCTCACACAAGTTTCTCTTGGGGTGAAGTTGGCATTAAGGTCACAGTTTGCTTGGAAAGTCTTGACTGGGAAAAACTGACCATGTATGTGTGAAACCCTAGGTGTTGGATTGTTGGGTTTTGTAATTTATCGCATTTATAGTATTTTTTTTTCTCTAGTCATATTAGAATGCAGAAATGTTAGTTCTAATATAATTGCTATTTATGATTTCTGATGTTTGTCAAATATGTTGAACTGAAGTGGTTAAAGCATTGGGTTCTCTTTGTAGAGACCCAATTTCATATCCCCAAAGTGACATTTAATGTGGAATCCTAAGTTGTGACTCTTAGTCCTCCATTGTTGGCTTCTAATTTGGACGTGACTTCTAATGTGAAATTTTAAGCCATGACTCCTGGTCTTTCATATTTTGGTTTCTAGTGTAGTTGTTTGAAAGGAGCAAATTATTAGTCTATTGTCAATGCTTGAAGGAGTTATGTATTTGTATCGTGCTAAGTTGCAAGTTTTGGTATGGGAATGGATATGGGTTTGGTGTTTGGGTACACTATTATGACACTCCAGAAATACCATCCAAGAGCATAAGTAAGATGAGAGACTTGGTACAGAGAAAAGGAGATTCAGTGAAAGGATATGATAGAAGATTCAAAGAGGTATCCCACAAATCGGAGGAACTACTAACAAAAAAGCAGAAGGTAGAATGGTTCATCTCCAGACTCCATAAAGACATCTAGGCAGCATTAGATGGCAGAATATTTGATACATACATAGATGTGGAAACTCTGGGCTACCACATCTAAGTACAACCATGGAGGAAAGTAGGCAAAGTGAAGGAAAGTGAGGCAATAGATAAGCTACACTTGGCAGTAGAACAACTCACTTTGCACCGGGATATAATGGTGAGAGAAGAATCTAACATAGGAAAACATGATATACAGCATTCTTTCTGCTCATGGGAAGGTCACTTGAGAAATGATTCCCCAAAGGCACAAGGTGAAAAGCGGGCAACAATAATAAAGGTAGAATTACAAACGGTACTGCAAAAGCTGCAATTCGTATTTTGCAGACTTTGCAGAGAATGGAATTGATCATGAGATGGATAATTGTCCCTCAAAAGCTTTCCATCTGAGAAATACGGAAATGACAGAGAAATGGACCAGAGAATGGCATATGTAGAGGGACTTGCAGAGTATATTTTGCAAACTTTGCGAGTACTCTCTGAGTTGCTGATTACTCCATTTTTTCGCTCCATGAGTTTTTACAAGTTTAACTTGCGAATATTTATAGACACAAGAAAAACCTGGCTAAAAATGGTGGTTAAAATGCATTTTCACACTTTTTTTTGCTATAAAACTATGCATTTTCTCATTTGAGATGTCAATTTTTAATTTAATACATTATCTAATTGAATTTTGCAAAAAAAATATGTTTTTTAAGAAATTTTAAGTTTTAGTACTCTCTAAGTTGCCAAGTCCTTGCTGTGTATTTACTGAATAAAATTTTTTGGGCTTGCCAAGTACTCTCCGAGTTTGAGTCTGCGAACTATGTTGGAGAGTGTTCCTTGTATACACAAGATGCTGGATATGGACAGCCGCCATAGAGAAACAACAGAAGTGCTAACACATTACAAAGTACCCTTTTGTAGAATTACTAGGAGGATAATAGATGATTAAATTACAGAGGAGCTAGATGATGTGGAAGGGGAAACTGCAAAATAGATGATGCAAGTTGTGACAAATGTGGTAAGCCTAGACTCTATGCCATATAATGTTGGTCAGATAAAAGAAAGAATTGCGCATTTCACAGTAAAGAAGATCATGATGTACAATTGTCAGAGGGACAACAAGATTTTCAGAATGCCCCGCCCAAATCTAGAAGTGATGAACTTCAGGGGCTGAATAGAGGGGCCAAAGTTATAATAAAGGTATCTCTGCAAGGAGCAAGATGTCAAAGACTAGATAATTGGTCGTCAGACACATCCACTAGTGAAGATACCTCTGGAGAAGAATATCAGGAGGGCGTAACATGTCAACAAAATGCAAATACAAAATCAAGAAACGAGAAAAATAAAACTGCGGTAGTCACCCGCCAAGGGAGTGATACTGCCAGAAACAAAAAGAATATAAATGAGGAAACAATTCAAGAATCAGATGAAGAAGAAGACAATTCAAACTACTTCCAGCCTACAAAGCAAGACCATGCTGACATAATTGGGAATACAAAAAGAGCAATAAACCAGCGAGAAAATGAAGAATCAAGTTGATTTTTAGAAGTGCTTGCATTAAAGAAGTTGGCTTCTTTGACACAACAAAAGAATCTACTAGTAAAGTCGGAACAATTTGGAAAATATTGGAGTAACCAAACAACCAGCCAGCTCCAGATTCACAAGATGCAAAGACATCAAGATTGGATTAACAGGCCATTGATGATAATTGTGAGATTATATTCATGTTTTTAATGTTTGTTAACATTAGACAGAGATGCATTATAAGTTCATATAAATAAGATAATCATTGTTTTGCATTACTAATAATAGAATAATATAGACACCCTAGACTCCGCTCTGATTTCCATGCCGCATGGTACTGGAGATTCAATCTGCTGAAGGTTTTATGTTCATATTTCCATTTCAATGCTTGGAGTGAATCCTCCTTTATACCTTATTGGTGGAAGGGCCACCGCCTTTCACAAGGATTGAGTCACCACTTTTCATTGTTGCCTTTGAGAATAATACATTAGTCCCCAAATTGATCTCCCTTGGATGTCGTCCTCAAACGAAACCTTCTCCCCTTTATATCTTCCAACATGGGGAAGTGTCACACCTCTTCATCATGTCTGTCCCTTTGCAATGATCACAAGCTTTCACAATTATGTAATGTCCCCTTTTCGGGGCACATTAATTTTGTGCCTTATAGTTAGCCTTTCATCATGGTCCGGTGGGCTAACCGAGGTTTGGTAGAGGATCAGAGGGGTGTTTGGCCTAGGTGTTTCCAGTTTTAGGTCAATCGGATCAGTTTCCGCAGGGTTTCCATAGTGCTTACTATTTATAGTAAGTAGGAAGAACTCAGTGTACCTGACATTTCAGTAGTGGACTCGGAACATCTCGCCGAGAGCTTTCCCGCAAGCTATCACACGTCTCCATCCGAGTTCGTTTGGTCTTCCGTTTTAATGCCAGAAGATTCCTCACTTTATTTTATTTATGTCACTTTATAACCAATGGTTATATTTATTTAAACGGTGACTTTAAGTGAGAATATGAAAGGACAGAGAGGGGAAACTGAAGAGTCATAGCCATTTGCTTTAAAAGAAGGATTGAAGGCTCATTTGGTCATGCTTAGTTTATGATATGATATTTTATCTCTTGGAGATATCAGGAAGCGTCAGCTTTCGAATTCAGCCTTCAGGACAGAAACCCTTTTGGCTCAGAGGAGGATTGGACGTAGCCCCAGTTCATCTTCGGTGCGGATTCACTGCAGAGTTCGCCATTGCATTCACAGGTTCTTTTCCGTTGATTGTCATTCTGCTGAATATTGTAATTCAGATTTTGGATTGTGGAAATCCCATTATTATTGTATTGCTGCTGTTTTACGCAATAATATTACTGAGGTTTTATTGGGATAATTGCTGGATTATTGTTATCGAATCGATGATTTGTTGCATGCATTTATATGTTTAAATCTGTATGAGATTTGTTGGTAAAAATGGGGAGAAGGGCCGATTAGGGTCATTTCAAATTACCACCCTTTGAAAGAGTCATAACCGTTCAACATTTCTACCCTTGAAAGAGTCACAACCCTTCATAACTGTCCCTCTTTGGAAGAGTCAACCCCCTTCATAATTACAACCCTTTTGAAGAGTCACAACCCTTTGAAAGAGTTACAGTCATTCATCATTGCTTCCCTTTTAAAGAGTCACTTTCACATTCTTTTCTTCTTCCATTAATCCTTATTTAATTCATATGCTCTCCTCTTTTTTCCTTCCTCTCTCTTCCCTTGCAAATGAACTCTCGTCCCTTTTATATCTACAAACTATTACTAAAGAGAACAAAAGATCAACGTTAATCATTTTTTTAAGTACATGGACGTGCATTATCTTCTTGGGTGGTATCGTATTGGCAGAAGCCTGAGAAATAGTGTAATTTTTGTTGTGATTGGTGTTATTCTTTGGTGATTGAGTATAGCACCTGGGTGCCGTTCTTGCACTGTGAAGTATAAATATACGTATAGCAGCTGCCTCCTATTCGTGCAAAATACTAAAGAACTGAGCCTTTTATGATATCCTTTTTTGTGTATACATGAGGAGTTGGAGATTTGTTTACTATAATTCATCCATATTACTTGTTTGTTGGGTGTTACACTTTGTGCTGCTGGGAATATATGTTATGCATGGTGTGATGGTGTTTCATACTTGTAGAGTCGACTTGATACTGTGTGTGATTTCTGGTTGGATTGGATTGAAGGAGCTGTTTGTGAGAAAGAATTGGTGTGGAAATAGAATTCACAATATCAGATTTTAATGTATTTTTGAGTGGGTGCTCTAATTGGAGTTGGTGCTTCAGTCGTTCGGAGTTGGTTCTTTGAGGAGAGTTGGTGCTCACATTTGTAATTTGGGTTGGTGTCTTTTAATGAAAGCTATTGTATGATGTGGTTTTCTTACCTGAAAGGATTTTCCACGAGAAATGTGGTATTAGCGTTTTGATGGTCGCTCTCTCTAAGTTTTTATGTGGTTTCATGCATTTAAAAGTTTAAAAATCTAAAATACTAATTCACACACCCCCCTCTTAATATTTCATGCGTGCTCGTGAAGGTCTGGCTACGACTAGATCACCCTATTTGATGGCTCCAACTACACATTTTGGAGAATTCAAATGTGTACTTTAATAATGTCTCTTGGTTTTGATGTTTGGAAAAGTGTGAAAATTGGTTACACTATGCCTATAGCTCTTACAAATGCTGATGGAAAGAAGGCTTTTGAAAGTAATGCAAAAGCTATGAATGCAATCTCATGTGGGTTATTAGCGACAATTTGTGAAAGTTATGCATTGTGAATTAGTTATGAGATTTGGGACAAACTTTAGAAAACATATGGAGGAAATGACAAGGTTAAGAAGGCAAAGTTTCAGATTCATAGAAGACATTTTGAAAGTCTCAGGATGCAGGAATGTTGCTGCTTGTTTTCTGCGAGTAGATGAAGTTGTTAACACTATCAGAGGGGTTTAGGAGAAAAGATTGAGGAGTCCACTAAAATTCATAAAATTTTAAGGTCTTTTCCAGTGGGCTTTGATGCCAAAGTTTTAGCAGTTGAAGAGATGAACTTGATAAATTGACTATTGATGACCTTCATGGTATCCTAACAGTCTATGAGATGAGAACAAAGTCTGGTTTTTCAGTGAAAAAGGAGGCAGCCTTCAAAGCTTCAAAGAAAGGAAAAGAAAATGAGTTTGTGTCAAGTGAAAGTTCAGATGAAGAAGCTGTTTCTGAAGAGGCACATTTCAGGAAGTTGAAGAAAGGTACTGACATAATACAAAGGCAAGCTGCCTTTCAAGTGTTTTAACTTTTAACTGTGGTAAGGTAGGATATTTTGCAGTTAAATGTCCTTATGCAAAAAGCGAGGACAACAACAATGAAAAGAAGTCCAAATTCAACAAGTACAAGGGAAAAGAGAAGAAAGGTCAGAAATTCAAAAGAAGTTTTTATTCCAAGGAAGAGAGTAGTTCATTTGATTTTAGTGATCAAGAGTCTTCAAGTGAAGAAATTTTGTTCCTGGTCATAGAAGAAGTACATGATGAAAATCAAGAACATGAAGATCATACTGCTGAAGAAGGAGAAGTAAATTTTGAAGAGGAGCTAATAAGAGCTTTGGATAAAATCAAGAAATTTAGAAAGAAAAATCGGAACTTGAAAGTGCTGCTGCAAGAAGAGAATGAAGCATAAACCAAGACATCTCAAGCACTTGGAGAAGCAGAAAAATTCATTGCTTATTTAAAAGTTCAGATTGAAGAAGCAAAGTAAATTGAAGAAGAAATCAGAAAAGAACTTAAGCTTAAGGAAGAAGATTGTGAAAAACTTGAAGCTACAATTGTCTCACCTAGAAAGATAGATAAATCTTTGACACATATAAATCAATAAAGTTCCATGTCCTTGCACAAGATAATTGCCTCACAAAAAATGTCTACTGATTAAGGTGGAGTTGGTCTTGAAGAAGATCAAAGCTCTAAGCCTGCAAAAGAACAGTAGAAAACAAATGGTACTAGCACAACAGATTCAACATCAAAAATCAGAAATAATGCTTTCAAGAAGCCTCCTTTTTCAAGACAAGCACTCATGACTAGGTTTAACAATTCTTTCTTTTATGGTTACTGTTTCTGTTGCAATTAATTTGGACACAAGGCAATCAATTGTAGAGTGTTTGCAAGAAATAATTTCAGACTCATGAATAGGAATTCTTTTGCTCCTCTAAGGAGCTACAATGTTGTATGCTATAAATGTAATAACTTTGGTCACACTGCAAAAGTTTGCGAAAGTAGAATGGCAGATTTTCCTAAGCTAAGCAAGAAGGAGGAGAAAGAGGACAAAGCAGAGGAGGTTACTAAAGTTTGGAAGGAGAAAGAAGTTATAGTGGAATCTTTGATTGTGCAAACAACCTTTCTTGCACAAAGTGAAAAGGATATATGGTATATTGATAGTGGCTGCTCTAGGCACATGGCTGGAGACAAGAACAAGTTTCTCACTCTCAAGTGCACAAATTGAGGTAAGGTAAGATTTGGAGGTGATACATCTGCAAAAATTAGAGGCAAAGGTACACTTGTTATGGATGATGGTGAAACTAATTTTGAAAATGTTTTATATGTAAGTCTGAAACACAATTTATTAAGCACGAGTCAGTTGTGTGATAAGGACACAATTTAGTTTTTAATTCAGATTGTTGTAAATTTGGAAGGATGGTAAACATATTGCTGATGCAAGTAGGGCTGCTAACAATCTGTTTATTCTTGATGATATCAAAAGTGAAAAATGTTGTTTGACTTAGGTAGATGAAACTTGGTTATGGCATAGGAGAATGGGACACATGGATTTTGATAGTCTTGTTCAGATCAGTAAGAAGGAAGCTGTTAGAGACATGCCAAAACTCACAAAACCATTAGATAATGTTTGTAGAGAGTGTCGACTTGGAAAATAAAGCCTCTTGGAAAATGTAGGAAACATTTGGGACTGCATGTGGACTCCTAGCCGTCCTTGGGAGGGCTAGGCATCCTCCATAGCTGGGCATGTCTATTGTACTTGAAGAACAAACAAATATTGATTTCTTTAAAAATTGCATTCCTATGTGGCATGGGGGTCCCACAAGCCTTCCAAAGCCACTCTAAAACCCTAATTAAACTTAAAAGGTAAAATAAAAGTTAAAGCACATACACGACAAACCAAAACTTTCTTCCGTCATTTTCATTTCCTCAATTTGGTTTGTGCACTCAAAAATTTGCTCTTGCTGTGAGGGTTTGACTCTTGGAGGAAAGATTGGACTAATTAGAGGAGATATTGGACTGATTTTTTACTTTGCTTTAAGTTCGAAACAACTAATCAGCTGCAAGTATGAAGCTAGAGCCGAGGTATGTCTTTTTTTAGTTTTCTAAGTTTTAAGCTTGTTAGCAAGTCTGTAAACAGAATAATATTTTCATTATTGGGTTTCAGGCTTTCAACCATAAACAAAAACACCACAAAATGAGCAGCAATAGTAGTGACAATTATGAGGGTAGTGAAAGTCAAAATTAAGTGAACGCAATATCATTAGATACCTCTTCGAGTTCTGAAAATCCAACGTCATTGCTATTCCTCAAGACTGTTATGCATACCCTTTAACCTCTCTTCAAAATTTGCAAAAGGCTCTTTCAATCACAAGAAACCATTGCTTTAGTTTGCCACGAATGTGACCACCAACAAGGTACAAGTATATTTTCTCATGTTTGCAACACTCATTACCATGGGAGCTATATAGGGTTTCAAGTGGTCTAGTGGGTGAGAATGGATATGGTGTTAGAGTTTGCTGTTGTCTGGTAAATGGGTAGTTAGACGGTTAGTCCGTTCGAAGGAGTTACACGGGTGCGACGGTTCGCCTCGCATCCCTTCGGACACTATATGTATGCATTTCTCTCTTCAGTAAGGAGATGTTGGAATACCTTTGTACTTGATGTTATGAATCAATAAAGATAATGATGTTATATACTTTGCTTGTACATGTTTCTGTTGTTGAATCCAGTTTACCCGTGAGGGCAAACATTTGGCGCTGCTGCCTCACGAATCTGAAACTGACGTGAGATGGGAATACCAGTCACCGAGAGCACAAGAAGAGACGAGAATACAAAATGTTTTATTAATACCCAATTCATTGGACAAAGATTTAAATAAAAAGGTATCGGATGATGAATGCGAGGCCGCACAAAAGGCTATAATCTTCGTGCAGCAAATCGAATGCCAACGCAGGCTGAGGCAACTTGCCCAAGACCAACTTGCCGGAGGGTTGCTTGAAGGGGACCTTGAAAGTGGTACGGAAGGTGCACAGGCCGACGAGGAATCGTTCACTTCGCTCGAGCATCAGAGAGAGCGAAGTAGGGAGGAGTTGCTTGAAGAGGCACGACTGAGGAAGGCCTTACTTTAGGAAAAGAGAGATCAACTCGAGAGTCTGACCTGTACACCAGGTGCGAGACGGTACGGCCGAAGGTGCTATTGACGCACAGGTGGACCCTCTGTTCGAGCCAACGGCTCCATATAGTATGATACCACCAATTACGCAGGCACAAGGGCAAGTGCCACCAACCAATACTACAAACACTAACCAAGCAGGTGCGGGTACAGGTGTTGGCACATGCAGTGCCGGAGCACGAAACCCATAGCGGAGACAACTCAAACCACCCATGATGACCCATAAAGAGAAATTGCCGAAATTTCATGGCGACGGCAAGGACCCTCCAGTATGGCATTGCCGTACCTGTGAAACCATCTAGTCAGCCAACGGGGTCACTGACCAAGATAAGTGGGTGAAGCAGTTTCCTGCCACCTTGAGAGGAGTCGCCATTGATTGGTACTTTGACTTGGATAAAACGAAGGTGACCACGTGGGACCAACTTAAGAAGGAATTCGAGGAGTTCCGGCTCCTTAGGACGATAACGAAATAGTCTCTGAATTCTACGACACGAAACAAGGCAAGAAGGAAACAGTACGAGCCTACGACCGCCGACTAAAGGAGTTAGTCGGGAAAATGGAGAGCGAGCCAACAGATGGCCTCAAAAAGAGATGGTTTGTCGAGGGCTTGAATTCCAAATTACGGTGAAAGATGAAGATAGTACCCCCGACGTCGTACGACCTGGAAAGTGAGCACAAGACATCGAAAAAGAAAAGAAGTAAATCCTCTTCGTCGGACGATGACACTTCCGAAGAAGAAAGCAATAGTGACGATGGATCAAAGAAGAAGGTTACGATGCTCCAAAAAGATATGGAGAGAATGTTAAAAGAATTCAAGACAATGAAGGGGGGTACGAGCAAAGACAACGAACTATGGTGCACAAACTGCTAGGAGAATGGCCACACCAAAGGCTCCTGTCCAAAAAAATCATTCTGTGATATCTACCAAGTTATGGGTCACTCCGTCAAGGAGTGCCCATACAACATGAAGTCACGAAGTGCACAAGTATTGTTCACAGAACAGGCCACAACGTCCGCACTAGCAGGCACCTCCCAGCAAACAAACACCACGATGTCATCCGGAGGCTACTGGGATAACGGGCGAGGGGGAAATAATAACAGTAATAACAATAACAACCGAAGCCGCATCCAGGATGACGCCAAAGGGAGACCTATCATCCAATACAGGGCTTGTAGCCAATGGGGGCACTTCGCTCGTGACTGCAAAGCCGAGGGTGCTTCCCTATAGCACTTGTGTAAATGGTGTGGTCCTAGCAACCACGACGATGGACACTGTCCGAAAGTAGTGAACCTCATAGACATTGATAATACCGTGCTCGTACTTACAAGGGGCCAAGCAAAGAAGGCCACATATCCGGATCCCCGTACGGAAACGGAGAGGGCATGCGAAGCAAAAGCAACAATTGAGAAGGAGATGGCCGCACAATGGAAGAGCACCCAGGAAGCTACCAGCACCTCACACACGAAGGCGGAGGAAAACATCCTAAGGCAGGTATTACAGACGGAGGTGCTGGTAAAACTCCAGAACCTCCTGGAGACCATACCTCAATTAAGGACGGCTATCCTTAACACGACACCATCACAACCTCGTTAGGTACCCGAAACTTCTCCAAGTCTTACCACAGATCCTATGTTGCTGGCCGTGAATAGTGGGTGTCACCCAGTGGTGGTCGAGATGGGTATCCTTGGCACCACTCTCACAGACACCATTGTAGATGGTGGGTCCGGAGTAAATGTACTTCCGGAGGAGGCATGGAAAAAGTTGGGGAAACCCACGCTGTGGCCTCCAACATTCAGCCTGTTGGGAGTAGACCAGCACGACATCAAACCCATCAGAAACCTCATGGCTCAACGCGTGATGATTAGGACACAACCCTTCGTACTCGACTTTGTGGTGATCTCACTAAAGAAAAAGGGGTACGATGCTATCTTGGGACGAGGGTGGCTCACCTCGGCGAAGGTGAACCACAATTGGAAGCGAAACACACTCACCATGGAGATTGCCGGAAGGAAGCATGTGATTGATCTCCGCACGCAAATGGTGAGTGAGGAGTTAGCATCTTCGGACTCAAAATCCGAAGGAGAGCAATTGGGAGAAGACGGAGGGCAAAGAAGAATGGAGCCCAATGACGAAGGGGTGTTGGAGTTGGAAGAATGTTCTGGGGATGATTTAGATTAAATGAATAACCTCTTTCATTGGAAAATGGAAGATTACGAGTTCTTCACACCATCTTGTAACATGCTAAGCATTAGGGAGGAGGAAGCCACCCCCAATACCAGGAGGTAAAATCAAAAGGGAAAAACCTCGGTGACGATGCTCGTGTCAGTGACGGTTGGAACCCCGTGGCTGCAGCCTTCAAAATCTTTATTCTCCTTATGTACAGGCCAGCGATCATGGTCCCTATAGAATTTATGGTTCCCAACCTTTGGATCGCCATTGAAAACAGACCCAAGGACAAAGTTCGGGAAGTCGGCCACAACGGGGCCATCCAGTTGGGGACTCTCGATGGACGGGAGATACACGAGGCCATTAGCAGTTCCAAATCGAAACCTCACCCGGAGAGGATGGACAGAGCACCCGAGGGGATGGAAGGGGACCCGAGA
>MU224474.1:2269762-2282738 GCA_018584345.1 Thuja plicata | reverse complement strand
AACGGGGCCATCCAGTTGGGGACTCTCGATGGACGGGAGATACACGAGGCCATTAGCAGTTCCAAATCGAAACCTCACCCGGAGAGGATGGACAGAGCACCCGAGGGGATGGAAGGGGACCCGAGAAACCCAAGAGGCCGGATGGAGGACCGAAGAGGCACCCGAAAGATAATTAGATTAGTCATTTAAAAAATAAAAAAATAAAAAAAAAATAAAAAAGTCCGTTCGGTGACGTTCGACCTGGTGCCATACGGACCTGTACAACCCCACAACCAGCGAAGCAAGTGAAAACGCGAAAGTATTTTGTACAGCCGTTCGACCGCGAACTATTAAAAAGGGAACGTGCCTCTTTAAGTCCGTATGGTCTTTTACCGTACGACATAATCATTGCAAAGTTGTCGTACACCGCATGGAAAAACGCGTGGGGGTATAAGTTAAACGGTGATTTGAGTTTTTTTTTCCAAACAGTGCAGGCCGTACGACGAGCAAGGAGGCTGTCACGGCTAGACCGTATGATGCAAAACGCAAGGAGAAGAACATAGTATGGGCCATATGGAATTCAGACATAGTGAAGGTACTTTATATCTATAAAAGACTATACGACAACTAGAGATCTAGGCCGTACATCCGTACGATACAGTAAATCAGTGCATCAAAATGAGCCACCGTATGGAAATGTTGAATGGTTGAATGGACGCAAGGAAACTGTACTACCGTACGGAAGAGAGAGACATAATCAAGAGGTGACTGTACGATGCCGTACGGTCAAGAGAAAAGCTTTGAACTTATTTTGCAACCTCCGTACGGTGCTACATCCATTGAACAACCAACACGTGAGAGGAAGGAAGGGAGACCGAGGGAAGGGACCGTGCGGTAGACTACAACAGCCTGAGGAATATTGTTGCAGTTGTACGACACCATTTACATGCAGTTTTAATGACCGTACGATGTATAGCTTCCAGTTAGGGAAAAGATAAATTTCGAAGGGCCCAGTTATTGACAACATCACATTCCCCCCCCAAAAAAGACGACAAATAACGAATAGTTCATAGTGAATAGCATATGGCACCGAAGGGAAGGACATAAGCAGGTAGTGAAGACAATATAGTTATTGGCCATTTGCACAGGCACCACAAGAGAGTATGGCATCGGAAGAAAATCACGAAAATGGTGCTGCCCCTCGACCCTGCTGGGGGCGTTGCCCCCAAACCCCCATTTTATTTTTGAGGTACACTACAATTGTGAGTTTTGGGCATCGGAGACTGAAAGCCCTAAGCATTAGAAGGAAAGCCTAAGCCGCAGAGGGAGACGGATTTGGAGGGTGCAAACCAACAAAGTTTGAAGGAAGGCATTGCACGAACGACGGCCTGGCAATTATTCAGCTCAGTTATCAGCTTTTGGGGAGTGTGACCAGCTGATGAGACCCGAAGCCAGAGCAGGCATGGATTGTCCGCATGTCAGTGGTGGAGAGAGCACTAGAGCCAGCCTTTCGAGAAGGGTACTACGCTTTGAGGTACTCAGAGTATGTCTCGGCTAGAGTGCGACTGCCTTGGTGGATTCACAGAGAGCTCGGGAGGAGCTGACCACCTGGTTGGAGGCAGTAGAGCAACACTTGGCTCAGTGTATCGAGGAGTTGGAAGCAAAGAAGGCGGCACATGTGGCTATCGAGGTTAGATTGGCTAAGGAGACAGTATCGTTTTAACAGGAGTTAGTAAAGGCTACAATTGAAAAGCGTGTTTTGGAGACAAGTTTGGTGCAGGCACGGGAGGAATGTGATGTGACGGAAAAAGAGCTACTCGCAGCAGCATTGATGGTGAAGGTGGCACTTCAGCTTCTTCAGGGACGCCCCTCCGCCCCTTCTGCTTAGTGATATTCTTATTGTTATGTAATGGGCATTATCTCCATTTTGTATGTTGTCGTCCGAAGACGACTTTCTTTTTGGGGGGGATGATGTTGTTCGGTAAATGGGTAGTTAGACGGTTAGTCCGTCCGAAGAAGTTACACGGGTGCGACGGTTCGCCTCACATCCCTTCGGACACTATATGTATGATTCCTCTCTTCAGTAAGGACATGTTGGAATACCTTTGTACTTGATGTTATGAATCAATAAAGATAATGATGTTATATACTTTGCTTGTACATGTCTTTGTTGAATCCAGTTTACCCCTGAGGGCAAACATTTGCAAGTAAATAACATTGGAACAATGGGTCGTAAATAACAACTCACAATAAGAAACGGTCAACTACCGATTTGCATGCCTATTCCAATGTATCATTTTAAGACTTGTGATAGAGGGAAGAGGAAGGCCTCTACAGGTGAGAAAAATTCAGTGATTAATGTGCAAAAACGTGAGTAGGCCAATGATTTAGTGGCCAATTTTTTTTATGCACATGCACTTCCATTTCATTTGGCAATGACACCTTATTTCAAAACGATGTTGAGAGATACATTGACAGTTGGACCCTCTTATGCCTCCCCAAAAGAACATAGGTCGCGTACCTCCCTCCTTGACAAACATTATTCAAAAGTGACCATGTTGATGGAGGAGATGCCGCAATCATGGATTAGGACTAGCTATTCCATTGTTATGAGTGGGTGGACTGATATTCAATATAGGCCACTCATTAATGTAGTTATTACTTGCCCTGTTGTTTCATACTTTCTTAGAGCTATTGATTGTTCTAGGAAATTTAAGGTTGCTGATTTCCAATTTGCCATTTTGAAGGAGGCCATGGAATAGGTTGGTCTAATGTTGTGTAGCTTGTGACAGATTTAGCTTGTGTTTGTAAGTTTGCTGGTTTGATGATTGAGAGTGCATGCAAACATATTTTGTGGACTCTATGTTGTGTACATGCTTTGAAAGACATTGACAAAATAGTTTGGGTGGAGATTGGAAAAAGTGGGCTCAATCAAAGATAGAAGGGAAGGTGGTTAGAGAAAGAGTACTTAATGGCACTTGGTGGTATTTTTTTTTTGAGTTTGTACTTTGTTTTGCTTTGTGTTTTAAAAGTTTAAATTTTAAAATGTTGCTTGCAGGTGTATTTGTTCTATCATATCATTAGTTGTAGGGGTAATCCTTTATGCAGAAATAGACTCTTCTAGATTTGGAGAGATTTATGAGACTTTTAATAGCATGCTTGATCAAATGAAGCAATAATTCATCGCAAGGATCTTGAATTGCAATTTAGTGAGGACCATATTAGGCCTATTGTCACAAAGAGGCGGAAGACAATGAACACCCCTCTTCATATGTTTGCCTATGCTCTTAATCCAAAGTGGTATACACCAAGACTTGGCCGAATGCTTCTTCTGATGATGAAGAGGTGATAGAGGGGCTTGCAACAGCCCTTCGTAAAATGTGTACCAACGAGCAGGCAACCATTCTTTGAGAGTGGTAGCTTTAGTTTGCCGATCTCCAGGGTTCTACATTTAGCAAACTAGAGGCTAGGATGCATAGGGCCACTATTTGACAAAATAAGTCCATTAGATGGTGGAAATTTTAGGGGAGGACACACCAAAGTTGAAGCAACTTGTTTTCTCTCACAAATTTGCTAGTTTGAATGCTGCAGAGAGGAATTGGCTTCATGCACTCCATTAAGAGAAACATGCTTACCTCAAAACAAGATGAAAAACTAGTTGTTCATAGTGCCTTGAGACTTTAGGATAGACAGATTACTGAGAATCGATAGACTCCAGCAATGTTATGGGATGTTGATCTTGAAGATGTTAGGCAGATTGACAAGGAGGTGCAACAAGGAATGGTTGGGCTACTGTTGGATGATCCAATTCAGGCAGAGAGTGATAGTGGCTTAGATGGTTCCAAGTCTTTGGATGTTGATAGCGCGAATGAGGCTTGATTTCATAGACTTGTATTTGATGTTTGTTTTAGATTTTAGGCAGAATAGTAGAAGCTGTAATTGATTCAATTAAGATAATATGTGCTTCCTATTTTCATTCAAGACATTACATATATATTGGATTTACCAATCCCATTTTATAGGAAACAACCTCCCTATTTAGTTGTGATTGTTACTCACGTAACAATACACCACTCACACCATATGAGTTGTTAAAACAACTCAAACCATAATATATATTATTGTTAACATAACAATAATCTTACACTATACTAACATTTATATAATAATAATTATTCACATAATTATTATTTACCCACATTCATGAAGCACTAACTTAAATTTCCTAACATTCCCCCCCTTAGTGCGAACATGGTAGAAAAACATTCACACTCTTCTTCAGTATGCTCACCCTTGTGGCATGTCCAATTATGTGACTCATGACCTCGATCCAAAAGAAAGGCTCTCTCCCATGGTTTTAAACATGCTTACCACAAACCTTGACATGAACAAGAACCTCCACTCATTTGTTCACCTCGTGTGGTTTTCTGGATTCTCCCACAAACCCTTTCAAGATCCACGAACTGACTTACTCTGGTGCTTTTGTTCACCACTATGCTTGTACATCAGGGAAGTTATATAGAAAATAACATACATATCACAAACTGGGAATGGAACATTGTGCATTATTCTTCCCCACAATGTGAAATTTCCACTTATTCACACCACTTGCAATAGTTAAAAACAAAGCATATCAAGCTGCATATTAGAAAATATTATGCCACCAAAGCTAATGAGCAACCCCGTCGTTGGTGACTGACGAGAGGACGTTGATTGTCCTCCAGCCTCCGGTGCCTCCATCCTCCAGTGTTGAAGTTATCTAAAGTACATATTATTCATCACTAGGACATGATAGCTCTTCATCCTTTGCATGGTTTTCCCAATCAGTTTCTTCAGCTAAGGAAGCATGATGATCTAGTTTATCATCTTGTGCCCTCTTCTTGCTATTCAAGACTACATGTCCCATTTCATTACAATAGAAACATTTAATTTTTCCTTATGAAAGAATAGTCTGAGATTTGTACTTTCCTTTTCTTGCTTTATTTCATTCAAATAAGACCTCTCCAGTCTTCATTATGATCAAGTAGAGTAGATATTACTCCTTCAAGACTAATAGTTACCTTGTTTAATGTGAACACCATTCCAGACATAAGTTTAGGCAAACTATTCAGAAGTATTGCTTTAGCATCATCATCTTTTACTTTCTCACTAATCCCAACGAGCTGATTTAGGAGACAGTGGAACTTACTGATATGATCTGCCATTTTTATACCTTTTTCCATCTTCAATACATACAATCTCTGCTTTAATGTTGTCTTCGCACTTTTTGCTTCAGATCCAAAGACTTGTTTAATGACTCTTAAATCTCTTTTACCGATTTTGCAAAATCCACATGGTGTAAGTATGCTCAGATGTCAGATCACAACAATAAGTAGTGATCTATACAACTCTCAAGAAGTTGGTTTCATCGCCAATGGCTTTGCAGTCTTTGAAAATTTCACAGCTTTGGAACAACGATCACACCTAGTGAATATTTTACAAAGAGGAAGAGACCGCAATATATGGCCCTTGATTCACAAGGAAAACTGTGATAAGGGCTGATGGTAAACTAATGAAGAAATCATAGAGCTCAATGAGTGTGGGTTTGGTGGTCCCAGCCTGAGAAGCAATGGCATTCAACCTTCATGTCCAATGGTGCTAGAAAAAACTAAATTCGGGGAGTCACACACATCAGATCACAAGACAAGCATTCTTCAATCTGGTACGCACAACATCCACTCAAACAAAAGCTGCCAGCAAAGGACTAGAAATGCCCGATCTGTGCAATGAAATGAATCACGGGCCAATGGAGGAGAGATCCGCTGTGATAGAGAAAATCAGCGTGAACCAACAACGAACTAGAAAACTCAGTCTGCGAGCAAGTTCTGTCGGTGTGTTCTAGAAACACGTGAAATTTCCTCCATGACTAATGCATCGACCCTTCTAATCAATCCCATGAGCAGTCGTAGTATAATGTGTACAGGTCAACAAAGCTAATAACGATAAAACTGCTCCAATCCAAATATAAGATTGAACTGGTCAATGGTCCTTCTCTTCTCAGTCGGTTATGCCCTAGTTGAAAATGGCTGAGCTCCGACTAAGAAGGCTCGAGATACAGTAGAATCGTTGGAGAGCTATGCGCAGTGGGAGCAGGCATAGGAGGAGGCTCTGATTGCAATAATAGAAAGACTCACATTCAATAATAATGCTCACAACTCTGCCAACAATCTAGGCGACCTGCTCTGATACCATATTAGATTTTAGGCAGAATAATAGAAGCTGTAAATGATTCAATTTAAATAATACGTGCTTCCTATTTTCATTCAAGACATATTACACATATATAGGATTTACTAATCCTATTTTGTAGGGAACAACCTCCCTATTTAGTTGTGATTGTTACTCAAGTAACAATACACAACTCACCATATGAGTTGTTAAAACAACTCAAACCATAATATATATTATTGTTTATATAACAATAATATTACACTATACGAACATTTATATAATAATAATTATTCACATAATTATTATTTACCCACATTCATGAAGCACTAACTTAAATTTCCTAGCAGTTTGAGACTTTTGTATAGATGTTTGAGACATTTGGATATTGATAGACCATGGTATTTTGATGTTTGAGACATTTGGATATTGATAGACCATGGTATTTTGATGTTTGAGACTGCTGTTATACTACTTTATTGAAATTTATTATGCTGTTATTCTACTGCTCTCATGATTTATTTAGATATTGATATTGTTGTTATCAGTTATGACATCTCTCTCTCTCTCTCTATATATATATATATATGTATGTATATATGTATGTATGTATGTATGTATTTTGAATTCATATATTTTTAAAATTTTATATATCACCGTCCCCCCATCGTCCCCTAAAAATGAAGTTCGGACTGCCATCCCCGAAACACATCTCCTGCCGTCCCCGACCCGGAAATGCTGTGGAACATATGTTCAGACTGGACTTCTGATACATCATGAGTAATTTAGGTGCATCTCAAATTTAACTATGTCCCACCCCTTATATATGGCTTCTGGTGAGGAATAATAACAATAGTTAGAAACGCTGCTTAGAGGAGTTTGATTCAGTTAAACAGTTAAATTGAGGAAATTATACTGGAGATCCAGTGAAATGTTATTTGTATCTACAAGTAATAAGGAGTGTGGCCTATCTGTCAGTGAAATAATGATTAATTAGTAATTAGCCATTTCATTTTCTTCCTTAGATGGGAATTTGTTTGGTATATAAATTGGAAAATGGTTGAAATTGATATGACATTTATAGACATCTGCATGTCGTAGTTGGTTTTTCCTTGGAATTCCCCTCCATTTCAAGTTCTGAAAATATTAATTGAAATAATAAAGTACCATCAAATTTGTTCCTTGAAAATAGATTCATCTCTACTTATGAGCTTTGATAAATCCTTACATTTAAGGAGGGTTAGTGGCGAGGGTTCCAGAGAAAGAAAAATATTATCTCTGCTCAACACAATCTTCATTGTGATGGGATCTAGTGTTGTTAGCACTGTTTCTCTCATAATTCATCATCTTGGGGATGGATATCAGGATAGCTTCGCACATACGCATGAAATATATTAGTTGCTTTCCATCATGTTTTGTGGCTAATAAAGTATTGTCAAAGCATTTGTGGGTTATATTTATTAAAATTATAATTACTTAAGATGATAATTATTTCCATTGTGCTTATTTTTTTTCTTCCTACAAACTTCACCTTTCTATGCAACAACTTAATCTGAGCAAAAGGATGCAGTTAAACTTCTTTCCATATTAGTGATTATTTTACACGTCTATGTATAAAGAAACTTTTCTTTTTGCTGTGTCAAACGTATATCTGTTGTTTGACAATTGTTTATCTATTAGCTTTTGCCATTTTTTCATTATTTCCTTGGTGCTTGTAGAGGCATGCTCGATCTCAAAAGCTATTTGCTGAAGGAAGGTTGAAGCTTATGCTTAACAGTGATGGAGAGATAGAAGAGGATGCCGAAACCCATGCAGAAAGGCATACTAGGATAATTGCTTCTGCAGAGGTAACTTTTTCACTTCTTAACTTAGGTACATTCTAATGTATCAGATTTTTCCTCATAGATTCAGTTTGCTTGGCTGTTAAGTATATTTTTCTTTTGTATTTTGCAGTCAGCTAAAAAGTCAAGGAAAAGAAATAAAGGACGGCAACGTCAGAAGAATCGGAAAAGGAAGGTTTGATACTTATACTCTATACAAACCTGCAAATTATTTCTCTTGTTTATATTGATTTATGGTGCTGCTCCTGTCCAGAAATCTTCTGATAGTGGGAATGGAAAAGGTAAAGCAAAGCACTTATCCAAAGTTTCTAAGAAGAAAACAAATGTTGGGAAGGATGAACATCATAAAGGCATCTAAATTGCATTTGAATGTGAAAGGTAAGTGCTAGAATTTTTAGCCAGTGACTTGGATTTTGAGGCATTTAGCATTTATTACTGTTGACATTGGAGAAAAGCAATTCTTGTTGACATGCTACCATCTTTTCTCACATGACAAGGAAAGGGATACTGGGATGAAACTTGTTTTGTAAAGAATTTTTTGGGTTTCTTGAAATGAGAGGACAGAAAACTTGCTTATCGTGATTTCTTTGAAAGATTCAGCATACTACAAATGATGCTTTATGTGAAAAAGGGATGTGCCATTAGAGGTCTTGGCTGTAATTTATCAATTGAAAGTCAAACAGCTTTTTATCTATTATTAACTGAAAATGTTCCATGCACTCTTTTAATACAAGAGAGCACTTCTGCTACCACCTAATTCATACCTGGTTGTCTTGGAAGAGTATCAAATCCACTTCTACAGTCTATTGGCTCTGCCTATTTTTTTCAGAACTAACAACTATTATTAAAGAGTAAACGCTATTTTTGGTGTCACTTTGAAGGGCCGAGAGGCACTTCTGTTACCACCTCATTTATGTCTGGTTTTCTTGGAAGAGTGTTAGAGTGTTAAATCACCTTGTCCAGTCTATTGACCCTGCCTATCTTCTTTTTCCAAACTAACAACTATTATTAAATAGTAAATACCATGTTTTTCTAACACCTCGAAGAGCCGAGTTATAAAAAGCAAGCCTCAAGAAGTGGTTGATGAACATTTAAAATGGACAGGTGACTGTCACGTCCTTAGTGATAATGATGTTATTAATTTCTTGTATTTGTCATTGATAATGTTTATTATAATTTTAACAAGAATAAGTTTACTCTTAAGGTCGTCTGACTCTCTCTCTACACACACCACATTATAGAACCATTACATGGTTCAGTTTCTTACTTAGGAACCATTTTTACATTGTTTTAGTGTCATTAGATATAAATCAAGAACAATCAGAAAGCTGCACCTCTCTCACATGCACACAAACCCCCCTACCCCCCTCTCCTCTGCGCAGGTGACTGCCATGTCCTTTCCCTTAGTGAAAGGGAGTGATAATAATAACATTCTTGTCATTTGTCATTGATAATGTTTATTATAACTTTAACAGGAATAAGTTTACTCTTAAGGTTATCTAGGTCTCTCTCTTTCTACACACATCATTATAAAACTCAGTTACCAAATGCGCTCGTCGGACTGTTGGATGCAGAGGCAGATTCACAACGATGCCAATGCGGGAGCAGAGGCGCTGGGAAACTCATAGGGAGCGTAGCATCTCCCTGTGGATGCTTGGCTATGTGCATCCATAGGGAGATGCTACGCTCCTTGTGGGCTTCCGTGCGCACCTGGGAGCATCCACGAGCATCTGCGCACGGGCCCAAGAATTTTAAAAAAAAACTCTATAAAGTGAAAAATATTTCACTTAAAACATGTGCAAAAAGAGTTTTTAATTATTTTTTAACAACTAAACCCTAAAAAGACCCTAGTAGAGGCCATTCATTGTTTTTGCCTCTTATATTGTTTGTTTTGCTCTCCTCTCATTTGGTCTCCATTTTGGCATTTTGAAGGGCAGGGGATTATTTTCGAAGAGGATTGTTCGTGGGGTGCCAGATAACTTCCACAAAGGAGATCTAAGCGTCTAAGGTAAGCATTTGATTCCATTTTTGAGTCTTCAAATGATTTTTTAAAAAGATTTTGATGAATTTTTTCAAGTTTGGAAAGATTCTTTCATTTTTTTTGTTAAGAAATAAAGAAACGAGTTTAGCTCTTCATTTTAATGGTTTTGTATCTTTTTTTTGCACTTGTATGCTTGATTTAAAAAGTTTTTTTCTTAATTTTTTTAAATTTTGTATAAAATAAGAAATTAGAAAAACTAGTTTTTTTTTCTTAACAGGAAATTAGATTTTTCGTTGTGCAAGAATGACCAGTAGTGAAAGTTCATGGGAGGGCAAGGAGCTCATAAATTCAAAATTGATGTAGGATCTCCTTTATGGAGACATACCACAAGATTGTCACAGGTTGCAGGAGGTGGGACATATAAATGGAAGTGTAATTATTGTCATAGTAAACCATTTAATAGCTCATATTCTTGAGTTAAACTTCACTTTATGGGCCCTTCTGGTAAAGGGATGCAAACTTGCAAAGACGAAGATAAGAAGGGAACGACTTCTGCACAAATAACAGAATTTGTAAAAGAACAAGAACAAGCTAATAGATTGGTTAAAAGATCAAAACAAATTTTGTATGTTGGTCCATTCGGAAAGAAAAAAATGCAGTTACTCACTGTATCAGTTGTATCCGCCAAACATCCATTTTTGCCTATATCGGAAGTGGAAGATGAAGAAGTAGAAATTACCACCTGCAAAAGAGGTCCATTGGACACGACATTTAAATGGAGGCAAGAGAGCTTGCTGATCAAGCCATTGCATGCTGCCTCTATGCCAATGATCTTCCTTTCAACTTGGTGAGATCACCATATTGGAAGGAGATGGTAGCGGCCATCAATAGTGCAACGACTGGTTACACAAGTCTTGGGTATGAAAAGGTGCGTACCACCCTATTGCAAAAAGAGAGGACTTTTATAGAGAGATCTCTTCAAAGAATTATAGATTCTTGGAAAACTTAGGGTGTTACAATTGTTTCCGATGGATGGAAAGATACCAGAAAACATCCATTGATTAATGTTATTGGAGTGTCCCCCAAAGGAACAATATTTTTGAGGACAATTGATTGTGAAGGGGAAGTGAAAGATGCACTTTCATTTCCAGAATTCTCATTGAGGCCATAGAGATGGTGGGTAGTGAGAATGTGGTTCAGGTAATCACAAACAATGCAAAAAATCGTAGGGGTGCAAGTGCTTTGGTTGAGGGCCGATATGACCACATTTATTGGACACCATGCATCGTACACTTGCTCAACTTGGTGATGCAAAAAATTGGCACTCAAACAGAGTGGGTGAAACAAATATACCAAGAGGGGGATGAGATCCAGATGTTTGTGATGAACCACCAAATGTCAATCAATATTAAGATCTTTCTTGAAATTGGAGTTGTTGAAGGTAAGTTGTAATTACTAAATTTAATTAATTTATTTAATTTAATAATTTAATGTCATGTTCTATTATCAAATTGTATATAAATTTGCTTAATATTTATTGACATATTGTTATTAACTTACTTAGGTTGCTGAGACCTGAGTTGCATCTCATACTATTGTTATGAGACAACTTCTCAATGTGCAAGATGCATTGAGCCAAATGGTTATTTCCAACCAAAGGGGTGTATTGAAGGCTTCACATTTAGAGAGGGCCCAAAAGGTCAAGACATTGGTCTTGGATGATAGTTGGTGGGCTCGTGTGCAATATGTATTGGATTTCACTGAGCCTAGCATGACTATGCTTTGATTTGGTGATACAGATAAACCTTCTTTGGGGGATGTCTATGATGGCATGGTCACAATGGCAAAAAAGGTAAAAATTGCAATACAAAAACATGAGAATGACCCCATAGAATATGAAACCTTATGCAATAAGGTGGAAACAATCATTCATCATCGTTGGGAAAAGATGACCACCCCATTGCACCTCCTTGCATATGCCCTATCTTCGAGGTACTATAGTAATGAAGTACTTACTATGCCAGAGAGTAGCACCATATGTAGATGAAGAAGATGCTAATGGGTGCAAGAAAGCTTTTGAAAAACTATTCTTAGATGAAGAAAGGCACATAGAAGTTAGGACATAATTTGGCTTATTTGCCTCGGGAAGAAATCATAGTGCAACAACAATTAAGGACCAATAAGACATGGTTTCTATCGCATGGTGGTACCTCTATGGTCAACCCTTTAAGTATCTATAACCTCTTGCAATCAAGATCCTCTAACAAGTAAGTTTTTTTTTTTACCACTTGTATTTTACAATTTAGTACTTAGCATTCTTTAATTTGCTTTGCATTTTTTTTTAAAATTTTGTGAACATTGTCTAGGTTGCAAGTTCTTATGCCGCTGAACGGAATTGGAGTACATACTCCTTTATCCACTCAGTGAAGCGTAACCGATTGGGCTCAAAAAAAGTTGAAGACTTGGTTTATATTCATACCAACTTGCGTCTCTTGTCACGTAAGGAGGAACACTACAAGGATGAGGCAACGAAGCTTTAGGATGTAGCCCTTGAGTGTGCCAACTTGGATGCAATTGTTGATGATCTTACTAGGCTCACTACAAATTATGATGATGATGATTACATCTCGATACATGGTGCATCTAGTAAAAGTGGAACTGCTTTGGGTTCAAATGATCTTGAACTTGCACCAATTGAGCCTGAAGATGAAGATTTTTTTGAGAATCCTTGTGATTTTGATTAGTGAATCGTGAACTACATTTTCATTTTGTAATTGTAATGGTTTTTTGATTTTCATTGGAATTGGGAACATATTAGTATATAATATGACAAATTTGAATATTTGTGAACTATCAATTGACATTTAATATTTATCTTGATCAATGATGAAGTATCATACTTTCAAATGATTTAATTCTGCATATTCTGCATATTTCTTGCAGTTTTTTTTGTGTTTATATATATATA
>MU224474.1:2250634-2263975 GCA_018584345.1 Thuja plicata | reverse complement strand
CTGTCCAAGAGTTATTCCTTTTCGAATGGTGTAGAACATATTTGGTAATGATCGGGTTTCTAATTTAAGGAACTTGCAATTCATTTCAGTATTTTTGGCATCGGTTCTTTGCAAAGTTTGCTATATTTGGTTCTTATGAAACTATGGAGCTTGATATCAAAATGGATATTATTGTATTAAGTTGACAATGCTATTGTTAGTGTTATATAGATTGAGGGCCTCTAATTCATTGTTTGGAGAAAGATATTATGAAGTTGCAGATTTGAAGATTAGCGCTGTGCGCTTTGCATCACAAGTGAACAGGAAAGTAGCCATGCCCAAACTCTCCTCATACCGGTTGTTATTTTGCTCAATCATGTAGATTGAATGTTTCCCCGTGTTCAAATAATGTTAAATCGATTGCCCTTGTCAAACTATTTCAACAAGAGGGAACACCATCTCAACATCATCATACTCAAGATATCAATGAAGAGGAGATTGATTAATGATAAGATCTATGAAATGATGAACAGTGAAGGGCATACTATTATATTAGTTGCTATAACATCTCGAAATGGGGGAAAAATAAAAGTACTATGGAAGATGAAGTACCTCAAGAATTTGGGACGTGAGAATCAGAGGTGGGGCAAATAAGTGAGATGGGGATTTAAGAAGATTAGTTGGCATGAGAGAGAGGGGTAAGGTTCGGAGGGGGAAAAATCATGTTTAGAAATGCTAAATATTGAAGGTTATCTTATAGAGCAAAAATCCAAAAGTTATTAGGGGCACTAGAGCACTAGATATCACCCTTCATTTGATAATCAAACTGGTAACATGTTGCACAAACTTTAAAATGGATGATTAAAAAATTGTATTATTCATTTTGTAAGAAATAAATGCTTGTAAAACATGTTGCTCATAAAGGTTTGCCAATTAAAAAAAATCATATGAATTATATATTTACTTAAATAAATATATTATTACTTATCGTTAGCATTTTTTTATGGGTAAGAGGCCGTAGTCAGTAATTTCTTTTTATTAATAAAATTCTTAAAAGTACACCTCCATTCAATGCAGGCACTGGTAGGAAAGAATAGAGTAAAGAAAACCTCTAGTCTCGCCCGAGACTTACAAGTCCTGTACATTAATTAGTTTACAAGTTTCACTCCAGTCATATGAGATAATACCAGATGAGGACAAATCCTCATTTACAATTTTAATTTCATCACAAGCATACCCTACTATTCATAAGCCATGCTTTTATATTATGGCTTTCTACAACCTTCCGATCCATTGTTATATGGATCACTTATTACATATGCTAGTTACAACTTTATTATTACAAGATACCAGCCCCTTTATAGATGTTAGGAGTGACACATTATACACTCTTCTTTGTTTCCTGATTTATCACATAGGGTGATTGATCATTTTATTCCTGTCACTCAACCAACTAGAGTATGCTCCAACCTTCCTCATGTCTTCCACGCTCTTGCAAACATCTGAAAAACATTTTGACAAACCTTCCCATCTTCCTTATTTTTTAGTCGTGGGGATAAATAAACTTATCTTTAACCTGCGACACTCTTGTTAGATCTCTGTGAGTAAGAAAATTTATATAAATGCATTGGAGATCAATCCTTTAGGAATAAAATTAAAACTAAGCTTAGCGTTATTACACTGCATTAATATACTGCATAAATATACAACCTAGTTTGCCTAGGCGAAAGAGCTAATATCCCTACATATCATAGCCCCCATGTCTTAGAATATATATATATATGCTTTGAAAAATTCAGAACATCCCATAACATCTACAAACAGTGACAATATCTTATAGAAACAAAGACAAAGAAAACAAGGCAAAACTATTTCTTTCCAAAAACTGCAATATTAACACATTTTCAGAGTAGAATTTCCATTTGAGTTTTAAACCACAAGCCAACATTCTTCCTTTTTTAACCAGTTATTTCAATCTATATGTAAATACCTGACAGTTGTAACCCACCTCATTAATCAGCCAGGACTGAAGAGCATCCCATAGGAATTTAAATCAGATTATTACACATAACATGACTGCAATGATTAAATAATGCTAACCCAACAGCCAACCAAGACCATATTAATTTGGGTGTCTTTGAAACTAGACTGAAATCGTGCCAGGCTAGCCTAGTAGAGTCGTATGTATCAGAAGGTGTATATATGTATACATATATACAAGTTTCTGTATTTATATGTATCAATATTATAAAACTGCTCTACAAGCTCCTACTAGGGAGAAGATACTGTAAAAAATAAATATACATGTATACATGAAGTAGACATGGGTAATTCCAGGTATACCTTCAATGTGGAGAGCATGTGTGTGTAATCCTATTTTACCAAATAAAGGTCTATATCAGAGCCCAACAATAAACACCAGCTAAAAGTTTCCATGAGTTCTTATATAAACATCGACATATGAAATTGACATCTGAAATAAATAGCCCAGAGAGCAATTGTAAGTGGATCATATCATTAAAGGGTCAATAAAGGCATCCTTAAAACATGCTATTAATGATAATCTAACATGTGATAAACATGTTAGACGATCAAACCCTGTTCATTCATGAAGTTAGCTTTTCAACCATTGCATACAATATAGAAGATAATAGCTTATACCAATAGATCATTAGCCATCATAAAAAATAGTAATATGTAAAGTAATATATATCACCGTTGTCTCTTATAATATAACGTCCAAGCCACAAAATATAATACTATATGAATATGTAGACAAAGTATAACACTGTTAGTATATGTTGTCCATATTACTGGAATTTTAGATCCCATGAAAGTATCTGAAGTAACGATTCAAATTTAAAATCACAATCTATCAAAATATGGGTCACATTGTAAATACCCAAAAGGACAAAGGAGTTCTTTTCTGAGTTATCTAATCACCTACAAGATGACAAGTTTTGCCAAAACCATACCTGCATAGCACGATTCTAAAAAATAGGATTTAAACCAGAAAGTCATATCTAGTTGTTCTGTTGGATGAATTGACGAAGTACTTCAATATCCTCTTCATTGATGTTGGCCTCCTCCCTGTATGCCACGATATATTCCTCCAGCCAGTTCTTGTTAGCCGACCTCCTAATCTCGAAGATATACATGAGAAAATCCAAATTTCGTTCAATTATAGGCCTCTGGGCCTTAAATCTTGCCAAATCTTTCGAGTACAAAATTGGGTAGGTAATGCCAGGTCTATTCCTTATCATTATCTTGCCATAGTTTCCAGGGCGAGAGATAATAAGGTCATTTATGATGTTTACCATTACTCTATATAAATCTACTAGAGTGTCCTCAATGAATAATTCACGACAAAGCCTAGCAATGTCTACTGGGTTGTTGTAAATATGCATGACAATTGCTATAAGCATAGCAAGGATATCTGGGTTGGCCCTAAACCTATCTCAACAATTAACAAATTGGTCTCCCAAGCTCCTAAGGACAACCCTCCAGATGACTTTATTCTTAACATCCACAATTTGTCTTATCCTATCCATTTTTACCCTTGTTGAAAACCATTTGCCTGCTAAGGCTACCCAATTTTATCGGAGCCTCCATGACCAGATAGCAAGCTTGCTACATGCGGAGATAGGCCAATCTGTAAAATAGCATGAACTGCAAGTGAATTTAAGAAGCTCTGCGTTACAAAAAGCCTTGATAAGACATCTTGAACTACTTGTCATCATTTGATTGACTTCCGCCTTAACTCCTATGACTTTTACAAGATTTTGTGTGATCTAAAACCAACGATGCTATCATAAATCTTACCTCCTTCAATACATATTGCCTGAAATGACAGATAGTTAAAGTACTTTGATAACTATACACCCTTGAATGTACACATCGTTCGACACCACTAACCCTTATCATATTTTAATAGATAAGTTTATGAATACTCATTTATATGTAACCATGTATGACCGTTTGTGCATATATGTTTAACTATAAATGGCTGTTTATAAATTTATATATTAACCATATAAACAACGATTAAATGTATGTCAAAGACTGTGCTTACCTCCTTTGAATATATATAGATATGAATAAATATTCATATATATATGTATATGAATAAATGTTCACATAAATGTATAAGAATGTTTTCATAATAACTTACCACTTCATTTGCAATGTGTTTAGGTTCCTCTGTGATGGTACCATTTCCTATTCTTATTTTAGTTATTCTATTGATAGTTCTTCGTTGTTTAGTGCTATTGTGGAAGAACTTAGTATTCTTATTGTAGACACCCTAAAATGGACATACTTGTGACCTTACATTAAAATACTAATTTTTATCTATTAATTAATAGTTTTTTAATCATTAATTAATCATCTATTTCTTCTAAATCCATTCCCCAAATCATTTTCCTAAATTTTATTAAATTAATTAGCCTTAATTAATTAATTAAATTCAATTTCTTAAAGTTTAAATTTAAATATTTAAACTTATTAATTAATTCTTCTAATTAAATTAATTTCACTCAATAATTCAATTCTAAATAAAAAAGAATTCAATTATCACATGTTTGAATACTTTAATTACAAAAATCAATTAAATATTCAAATAAATCCTTTGTCAAGTTCAAAAAGGTAACTCATGATCAACTTTTCAATTAACTAAACATTACATCTTCTCTCCAAGTTGAAGAGGTGGAGTTTACTGGTTGCTTCTCAGTTAACTAAAATATTATCTCTTCTCTCCAAGTTGAAGAGGTGGAGTTTACTGGTTGCTCCTCAGTTAAACTAAAACATTATCTCTTCACTCCAAGTTGAAGAGGTGAAGTTTAAGTTAGTTGCTCCCCATTTAACTAAAACATCACCTCTTCTCTCCTAGTTGAAGAGGTGGAGTTTACTGATTGCTTCTCTAGTGCCTTTTGATCTCAACCATTCATTCTACAATCTCTTGGATCAATCTCAACCATTCAAATCATTTTCCATATTCTATATAATCAACCCTTCACAACCATTTGAAGGATCCAGGATTTCAAGCTTTTGTGCACCCTTACTCTGTAGGATTCTCATACGAAGCATCAAAGCATTCTTGTGATCATAATCGATAATCATTTTCTCAACACTCCCAAGTCATAGATGCTGTCGATACCAATATTGAGCACTACACACACAACGTTTTAGGAGTAGAGAGAAGCAATAAAAGCCTCGAGCACTGTGGTTTGCATTCATTTGTTTTCCTCTATCTTTGCTTGTTATTTTATTGTTCGTAGGTTCGTTCTTAGTAATTGATTGATTTCCCCCATTGCAAATCGGTGCTAGTAACCCTCGTGATTGAGCGTACAGAACACAACCTATACACTTATATGCTGCATTTAGCCTTGTTTCCCTAGAATTATGGCGCTAATAAATTTCCTCCTTGGATAAGATATCTGCATATTCTATTAGCAACTCCTTTTCCCTAAGGCAGAGTGTTTCATCCATTCTTTTTTCAATTACTGTGGTGTTAACCTCTCCTATTTCTTCTTCTATTTTGGTTTTGGACTCAAAGATGTTACCAAAGTGGTCTCTATTCCAAATATGAAGCTTGTTTTTTATGATCTTTAATTTATTAACTATCTTGTATAGCTTAGATCCTGAAACATCTGCTTCCTTCCACCATTGTTCAATGAGTTCTAGTACTTTCTCATCTTTTAACCACATTTGTTCAAACTTAAATGAACATCTTTTAGGTCTTGTGTCTTCTGCAATCGTAAGTTGGACAGAGTAATGCTCTAATCCAGATATTGGCTTAAATTTATGCTTCTGTGGTATGAGGGAAATTTTTCAGACTTCCTTTAAGAAAGAGCCTGTCAAAATTCTCAGCAATGTTACTGAATCCTTTCCTTCTGTTATTCCAAGTAAATGTATTTTCAACAATCTTATTTTCCATAAGGTTATTTCTATTGATCCAATCATTAAAGTCTTTGGTTGATTATGACATCTTTTCACACCCTGCCTATTTCTCTGTATATGGTTAGTTATGACATTAAAATCGTGCCCAATGATACAAGTCTGGTCGGGGATATTCTGCAAGTAATGTTCAATCTCACTCCACACTTGTTTCTTATCCCGACTCTAAGCTGGGCTATAAATATGCACTAGGAGGAAATTAAGATTATTCTTTATGCTCTTCACTTGCACACTCATCCAAAAACTTTGACACATGTCCATTGTAAACTAAACAAATCTCGGATCCCATATTATTGCTAATCCCTCAGAGGCTCGAGTTGTAGGGGAGATAAGAACTTCTCTAAAGCCTAGCCTTTTATTGAATGCATCAATATCCTTTGTTATTAATTCGGTTTACTGAATAATTATTATATTTGGGTTAGTGTTAGTGATGTAGCGTTTAATAATATGTTGTTTGTTAATTCCATGTTATGAGCTTCATGGCTTTGTGGGAAGGACCTTCCCCTTCCTTGTATAAAATATGGAAGTTAATTTGGTCTGTCCCTCTACAGACCCATATTTGACTCTTAGCTTAGATAGGGATTTCCTCCCTCTTTTCATGCTTTGTTTCGCACAATCCGTAGTATCCTTACCTGTTTCACTTTGCGCAATACCAAGGACTCCATCCCCTCTACATTTTCCTTGTCATTTAGCTCTAACATCATCTCCTCTTTTTATCCTGGTGGATCCTCATTCAATTCTCAAATTTTTGCTATTAACATCTATTTTTGCAAGGTTATTTCTTCCCCGTCAACTATTTCTTCCACAAATTTATCCATAAGGTCATTAACCACCTAATTACATACATATTTCATTATAATGTTAACCTCTTCATCCACCTTATCACTATCCTTAATCCCATCTTTCTTTTTTTATTATCCTGACGGTCATTCACCACTGATTCTTGCTTCTTCAAGACATGGAAATGATATGGTATCCATGTTTTTTCCCCCTATCTTGGTGATCTTATGTTCAGTCTCCATACCTTGGTGTCCCAGCTCTATAGATACCAATTTTGCTTCTTCTACCATATTCATCTTATTACAAACTAGGTTCCTAATCATTGTACCTTCCTCTTCAATCATTTCCTTATCCTTGAGGGTATGTCGAATTGCCTCTTCTCCCTCCTTATTCTCTTCTACTACAAGATCAAACATATCATTATTGACAACTGTAGTTGCCTTTGTCGTCTCTATGTTGTCAGTTTCTACCGTCGCCTCTAAGGAGGGAGTGTTCCACTCTCTATCTTCTACAATCTCCCCTTCTTCCAGCTTATCCAGAGCATCTACATATTGGATTAGCTCAATGTCTCTTGTTCGATTAAGACCACCCCTTGTAGATATAGTGACATTCTCTAGAGGAGGAAAAGCATGGGCTTGGGAAGGACTGGGTTTCAACCTCTCTATTTGGCTAATGATAAATCCTCCATACTCCTCATTTAGTCAGATTTGAATGTCTAATGGAGCCTTCTTTTTTAGAGTATTAAATAGTCTCTCTTGGTTATCTCTCTTCTTAATCTTAGATAAGGGTTCACCAGTGTCTTGTCTATTTTGAATATTTGGTATATTTAGAATAACTTTATTATGAATCTTTCCATTATATATTTTAGGTTTCAGCATGTAAATTGATTGGTTAGTGATAATTTTGATTGGTTTTAACATCTGTGAACTTAGCTCTAAGTTAACTAGGATTTTAACATTAGAAGACACATATTTTCCTCAACCTTCAAAACCTCCTAGATGATCTCCTATTCTCCTTAAAATGTGACTGTAATAGTTTTACAGGTAGGTTGGGAATAATGATCCATCTAGGTTCTCTGATATTATGAAAATCCTTTGATTCAAAATTTTGTTTCCATTCTATGAATTTAAGATTGTACCCTTTGAAGTAAATTGGCTCCCCCATTTAAGAGTTGTTTTTTAAATAAAATTTTCTTACAGTCAATAAATAGAAAGTCTTCATCTAGGGTAGTAATACTTACCTGATCCCTTAATGTTTCCTTAAGCCATTGAACAATGCAATCCACATAGGACCCGAATCCACACCATTTCACAAACAACTCATGATTTTTGCAATAATCCCATAGTCCTATGTAACGATTGCTAATAATTAGCCAATAGGCTTTAAGTGCGAGGTTGCTCGCGTATGGCAGCTGACAAAACCCGTCTCACGCCCGAAACCGCTAAAAATCCAGTTTTCGCAGTAGAAACTGGTTGCCACTAAACCATGTTTTTCACCTTTCAAAATTTGTTTTTTAAATTTATGAAGTGTTTGCGTGCAGGTAAATGAGGAACCACCTTTATTGGGTGATGTGTTGGAAGAAGGCTCTGTAGTGCCGAAGATCATTCCAATTAGCGAATAGCTAATGATTCCTTTCAACTCCCTGCCATGAGTCCATATGCACATTATGGAAAGGCTTTGATTATTTGGATTTTGGGATTCGTGTACGGGCTTAAATTCTTGAACATACATGTGTTTGATTGCATTTTCCTTACGTTAAGAAAGAAAATTGTCTCAGTTAAACAATAGTTTAAAACTTAATTTATTTTTTATTTACATGAAATAATAAATAAGTATATTAAAACTTAAACATATATTTACAAAATTTTAATAACAAATTATATATTAAAATATTTAAATTTAAAATTAATATTTATCTTATATATTGTATAATTGATTAATTTTAGGATATATATTATATGCAAATTTTAGTATTATTATTATTTTTTTGTATTAAACATAAGGATAAATTATTATTATTTAATTTTTAAGTTTTTCATAAATATAATTAGTTTTAAAATTATATATTTAATAATTTTTAATAATAATTTTTTTATTTTTTTGTTCTTATTTATCTTAATTAAACATATAATCTATTATTAAAAAATTTAAATATATAATTTGAAAAGTAAATTTAATAAAAATTATTATTATTTATTTATATATTTATTTTTTAAAGTTACATAATGACATTAATTAAATATTTATAATTATTTTTTTAAAATTTGATAAAACATTAGTAAATTTTAAACATCTAAATATTATTTAAGAAACTAAATACATAATTTTCTATTCTATATTATATTTATAATTTTTGTAATGTATTTGAAAGAGATTACATGTGAAATCTTTATACAACAAATGGTGCAATCTAAAAACAACATAATTATATATACTTATATGTTTAAATTGTTTAACTTTTATTTTTTAAAATTTTAATAATAATTTTTTTGATAACATATAATATACAACACGATTTTAAAATACATAATAAAATTTCAATAAATCTAATTATTTTACAAATTATAACTTTAAATATTTTTAACAATATATTAAATGTTTCATTTTAAAAAAATATTCTTATTTATTTTATTAATTATTATATAATAACATATATATAATACAAAATTAATTGATTTCAAGATATATTATATGAAAATTTAAATAAGATTACCTACATATATATTTTTTAAAAGTGAACAAATTATGAAAGTTTTCATTAAAAAAAATAAATCTAATTTTATAAATAATTATATTTATTAAAGAGTTACTATTATTTATTCACATATATAAATAATAAATTATATTTTTAAATTTTTTAAAAAATAAATTTTATTTATTTTGATAGGAATTGTATTATAACATATATTAAAACTTACTATTATTTAATTACATATATACTTTTATAAGTAAATAATAATATTATATTTTCATATAGTAATTATTAAAATTGTAAAAATTAAAAATTATACATATAAGCATTAAAAAATTAATTATATAATTAATTATTAATATATTATATTTTACTATTTTACTAATATCAAATTTTTTAAACAAATAAAAATTAATAGACAAGAAATGGGAAAAATAATAATCAATTATTAAAATAAAAATCTTACTCAGTAAAAAATCTAATTAGTATAAAAAAATTAAAATTCTTTTAACGTGTACGTTATCTAGATTTTACATTTCACAAGGGATAATGGTACAAATTCTCCAACCTTGCAGTGGCACGGTAAACCATCATGCATAACAATGGAATGTGGCATGCATCCCCATATCAAATGATATGCCTGGATAGTCGTTGCCCAAGTTTAGGGTTTGCTTTTTGCCTTTTCTCCAATCCATATAAAATGTCAAGCCTGCGATGTGGGTCCACATCAGTGTACTAGTTTTTGTCAATTGTTCATAATTTCCTCTGCTTTGGGTGATACAAAATACAGTTGTCCGCTTCAAAACAAGACTTGAAAATATAATATTTGTTGTCATCTGCCACACCATTTAATCCCTTTTAAAACTTAAAATTTAAAATTAGTTTTGTGTGTTAGAATAGAGTTCTACATGGCAAAAATTATAATTGATATCTGACGACCACTCAGAAAAACAACTCCATAGCGAACTTCAAAGTTGCAGACAATACAAAGTGATTGGCTTGATTGCTATGCAGTAAATTGGATCGACCAAGTTCACTTCTGATCAATCAGATTGTAATCCTTTCAACAAAAGCATCTTTACAACCGACTAGAATTCTTCTTAAATATAGTTGTTGAAATTGCAGTGGGAGCAAATCATGACGATATTGCAAGATCCATTTGCATGGTGGTGAGAGAATGGGTGTTTGCAGTAGCGGGAGGTTGATCACAACTTTCATGGCCATCTCACTGTATTAGAGCACAATGCAGACTGAGAAATTGGTGGAGGAGAAAGCCAGCTGTGTAATTTGTTGTTGCATAGGGAGAGAATGGAGGCAACTGTGTAATTTGTTGTTGCGGTAAAATTTAAAATGTTTTCATTCCACTTTCTTGTTTTTTTCCAGTTGGAGCCACTGATATTTAACCTAATCCTTAAGTTAAACAAATTGAAAAATGATTTTTTCTTTGCCTTACCTCGTTGCTTTCCGTGAGCAGGGTATATTATTTTACTCATTTCAATTTTTTTATACGGTAAACTTATGTAAACAAACATGAATATTTGGTTTGGTGAAAGTAAACTACAGGACCTCATAATCTTTTTTTTGGATTATTTAAAATATTCTTGTGTTAATAGGGTTTTATACTTTTTCCCCGTAAACACTACATAAGTTCACTTTTGATCGATCAAATTGTAATCCTTTCAACAAATGCATCTTTGCAACCAACTAGAATTCTTCTTAAATATAGTTGTTGGAATTGTAGTGGGAGAAAATCATGGCGATATTGCAAGATTGATTTGCAATATGGTGGTGAGAGAATGGGTGTTTGCAGCGGCAGGAGGTTGATCACAACTTTCATGGCCATCTCACTGTATTAGAGCACAGTGCAGACTGGGAAATTGGTGGAGGAGAAAGCCAGCTGTGTAATTTGTTGTTGCATAGGGAAAGAATGGAGGCAACTGTGTAATTTGCTGTTGCGGTAAAATTTAAAATGCTTTCATTCCACTTTCTTGTTTTTTTCAAGTTTGAGCCATTGATATTTAACCTAATCCTTAAGTTAAACAAATTGAAAAATGATTTTCGCTTTGCCTTACCTCACTACTTTCTGTGAGAAGGGTATTTTATTTTACTCATTTCTTTTTTTTATACAGTAAACTTATGGAAACAAACATGAATATATGGTTAGGTGAAAGTAAACTGCAGGACCTCATAATCTTTTGTTTGGCTTATTTAAAATAGTCTTGTATTAATAGGGTTTCATACTTTTTCCCCACAAACACTGCACGAGTTCTTTGTGAGAGCTCCCAATTAAATTGTGGTCCAATTGATGAGGAAACCAGTCAATCAGGAAAAATCATGAGACTATCTTTCCATTAAATGAAACCCGCTTTCCCACTCGAATTCGATCTATTTTTTATTGTCTATCAGTTTTCAGTCTCCATGCTACTGTTAATTGTTACGGTTTTCAATTATTTATAGGGATTCAATGTCTTATCTAATTTAACCTGAGTAAAAAATCTGAACTCCCTTCAGAAACTTATCTTTACCAAAAAATGACAAAATCCTCTCAAGTCAAATATGCTTAGACACACGCTTATCTAAGAGCTCATCCGGTTTATCCAGCAAAATAAACACAAGATCAAAACACGACAACAACGTTGCACTCATCTTCAAGATCTCATTTACTATTTTTGCATAGTTGTAATGACCACCAACAATATTTTCTATTGCCAAAAAAAAATCCAACTATACCATATAGCCATTCATAAGGCATAATATAACTGTCAAGATATTTAGGAATCTCTTGGGCAGATGTAGATAATGCTTTCACATCTGTCGATTACCACTGTCTATATTGAATGTGTTCCATTACAATATCATTACCTATGACATATCAGGTGTCATGATGAAGAATGTTGCAGTCCAATCACCAAGCGCAACCCTGTAAACTCTTCATTCTAATTTAAATTATATTTGATAGATATTGATTCATGTTGGTCATCGGAACTTTGGGAGACCTTCACTGTTGCAGGCGGCAAGCACGTTTGGAGAAGGCCGATGAAGTGAATGAGTGAAGGTGTGGAATTTGTGATATTCCAATCAAATTATTTTTCTCAAGTTTGAGTTCTAGGAACTTAAAAGATATATTCCCTATAGATGCCCTTTCGAATAGTGTTTGATTGGCTTTGTCCACCATGCTTTGTCTAAAATCTAACATATGAGATGGTGGTTTTTGGTGCAAAGGATGACTTTTGAATATGCGGCCTCTTAAAAATTTCCATTACATTGTCTCATGACAAATGACTAAAGTGGAAAAGGATGTAGCTCAAACCTGTTCCTAACCTCCTTTTGTGATGCTTTGATGTGTGTCGATGTGGTCTTTGTACTTTAAACCATTGAAACATTTTTCCTTTTGACCTTTGAATTTGAAATTGAACTTTTGAACCTTTGAACCTTGAACTTTCGTAAAGGTTCAATTTCAATGGCTCAACACTTTACTCCTTGCATATTTGAATGTTGAACATTTGAACTTTGAACCTAGGCAATCTGGACTCCTGCACTCTTGGTGTTGAATTTGGGTCTTCGAACCTATTGAACCTTGAACTTTGAACCAAAATAGGTGCGATGGTTCAAGTTCAATGTCTGCTAACCTGAACCTTTGAACCATGATTCTAAACTGTTGAACTTTCTAAACTTTGAACCTTGAACTTTCGTAAAGGTTCAAGTTTAGTGGTTCAACACTTTACTCTTTGCATATTTGAATGTTGAACATTTGTAGTTTGTGTTGATGATTGTAGCTTCGATCAGATAAAATAAATGAGATAGTAATATTATAAGAATAGATTAACTTATGCATATAATATATATAATAATAATAATAGATATTATTATTATATATGTTAATGTATTTACATACAATTATAATTGAGAAAATTAATCTATTATTATATTATTAA
>MU224474.1:2232507-2250478 GCA_018584345.1 Thuja plicata | reverse complement strand
TCAATACTGATCGGGTGATAATGATCATGTATCACCGATCATGTATTAAATATTGCCATCGATCGTCATAAGTATATATTGCCATCGATCGACAAGTATATATTGCCAGCGATCATATAAACCGATCCTGCATTATAAAAAAAGGCATCGGTTGTAATTAAGTTAAACACCGAATAATGTTATCGGTTTTTTAAGTGAGTAATTTGGATATTGAAAAGACATGATTATATAGAGTCATGTCTCTTCAAAGAGACATGCCTCTATATCATCATGTCTACTATATTTATCTTCAATGATCATTTGATTGAAGACAAGCATATACAACACTACATTGAATGCAAGTCTTATCTATATAGCATGATATTGAATATTATATATATTTGTTATTATATTGATAATAAATATATATTCATATATTATGATTAAATATATTACATATATTGAGGTCATCTAAGAAAAATTAAAATCCACATAATCTGATCCAAAAAACTTAACAGTTTGAACCTAGGCAATCTGGACTTTTGAACTCTTGGTGGTGAACTTGCACCTTCGAACATGTTGGACCTTGAACTTTGAACAAAAAATAGGGTTAAAGTTCAATGTATGCTAACCTGAACCTTTGAACCGTGATTTTGAATTGTTAAACTTTCTGAACTTTGAACCTTGAACTTTCATAAAGGTTCAAGTTCAATGGTTCAACACTTTACTCCTTGCAGATTTGGATGTTGCACATTTGAACTTTGAACCTAGGCAATCGGGACTTTTGAAAACTTGGTGTTGAACCTACACCTTCGAACCTGTTGAACCTTGAACTTTAAACCAAAAAGAGGTACGATGGTTCAAGTTCAATGTCTACTAACCTGAACATTTGAACCATGATCCTGATTTGTTGAAATTTCTGAACTTTGAACCTTGAAATTTCATAAAGGTTCCAACTTCAATGGTTCAACACTTTACTCCTTGCAGGTATGAATGCTGAACATTTAAAATTTGAACCTAGGCAATCTGGACTTCTGAACTCTTGGTGTTGAACGTGCACCTTCAAACCTGTTGAACCTTGAACTTTGAACCAAAAATAGGTACGATGGTTCAAGTTCAATGTCTGCTAACCTGAATCTTTGAAGCCTGTTTCTGAACTGTTGAACTTTCTGAACTTTAAACCTTGAACTTTCGTAAAGGTTCAAGTTCAAGGGTTGAACACTTTACTCCTTGCATATTTGAATGCTGAACATATGAACTTTGAACCTAGGCAATCTAGATTTCTCAACTCTTGGTGTTGAACCTGCACCTTCAAATCTGTTGAACCTTGAACATTGAACCAAAAATAGGTATGATGGTTCAAGTTCAATGTCTACTAACCTGAACATTTGAACCATGATTATGAACCGTTGAAATTTTTGAACTTTGAACCTTAAAATTTCGTAAAGGTTCAAGTGCAATGGTTCAACAGTTTACTCCTTGTAGATTTGAATGTTGAACATTTGAAATTTTAACTTAGGCAATCTAGACTTCTGAACCTTTGGTGTTGAACCTACACCTTCGAACCTATTGAACCTTGAAATTTAAACCAACAATAGGTATGATGGCTGAAGTTTAATGTCTACTAACCTGAACATTTCAACCATGATTATGAATTGTTGAACTTTTTGAACTTTGAACCTTAAACTTTCGTAAAGGTTCAAGCTCAATTGTTGAACACTTTACTCCTTGCAGATTTGAATGCCGAGCATTTGAACTTTGAACCTAGGCAATCTGGACTTCTAAACTCTTGGTGTTGAACCTGCACCTTCAAACTTGTTGAACCTTGAACTTTGAACCAAAAATAGGTACGATGGTTCAATTTGAATGTCTGCTAACCTAAAACTTTAAACCATGACTTTGAACTGTTGAACTTTCCGAACTTTGAACCTTGAAATTTCGTAAAGGTTCAAGTTCAATGCTTCAACACTTTATTCCTTGCAGATTTGAATGTTGAACATTTAAACTGTGAATCTAGGCAATTTGAACTTTTGAACTCTTGGTGTTGAACCTGTTGAACCTTGAACTTAGGACCAAAAATCTAAGTACGATGGTTCAAATTGAATGTCTGCTAACCTGAACCTTTGAATCATGATTCTGAACTGTTGAACTTTACGAACCAGTTGAACTTTTTGAACTGGTTTAATATTCTTTCAACTACTACTTCTTATAAATATGATCTTCACAAAAGGTTATGAGAGAAATCATTAAGGGAGGGCACAAATTTCAGTTTTGGTGGTCATTGATAGGGGAAGAACTTAATTTCAAAAATTTAAATTTGGGGGACCATAAGTGGGCCAACAAGGTATACCTCAATGTTATCTTAGAAAGCTGTGACATTTTTAAATGTTTCGATCTTCTTTTATTATATAATGTAAAATTTCATTTACAGTTTCCACTAAAACACCTATCGGCGATCCCCTTGCACCTCCATTTGGTGCAAGTGCTAGTTATAGTATTTACCTCTTCCTTGTGAGATTGGAGATACTGCCAGATGGACCCGAAGGCGCATTAGGGTATCTGTGATTCTTCTTGGGATTTTTAGGGGCTTTAGAAGCCTCAATTTTGAGTCTATTACCACCATGTATATGTTTAGGAGATGGATTTTTCCTGGGTCGAGGAGTTCTTGATGGCCAAATGAGAGTATCCACGGGAAACAAAGCATTTCTCAAATGACGAGGCCTTTAAGTCAAAAATTTTCCCAGCTGGATTTTGTTAGCTTCCAAAGCAAAGTTTGGAATCTTTCTTGAAATATGGATCACCCATAGTCCATTGAGTTCATTCCTTCTGTCACCCAATTTAACCAATGTTTCCCTAGTTTCAGGGTCCATTTTTCCGTGTGGCCTCTCACTAGATGCTATCCTTCATTATCCTCCACTGGTAGAATGTTAGTTTCAGATCTACTAACAAATGTAGAGTCTTTATGCCCCTTATTTGGCTGGTGGACCTTGTTTCTGGACGGAGGGAGCCATGAAACCCTGGGTCTATTAAATGCAGAAAGCTTGTCATTCTTTGAAGCAACATTTCTTGAGGCAGTTTTTTCAATTTGAGATTTGATAATTTCCTCCGAAGAATGACCAGGTTTTGAGTGGAGCACAACAAAACGATTGCTTACTCTTGGAAACCCTTTCTGAAATCCGACATTACAATATTGTGTCTTTCTAAAAAATTTATACTGTGTTTTTGATTTCGCATTCGCAAGTAGAGCCATATTTCTTTTCTAGAATATCGTTAGCATATTGATTATGTGGATGTGTTAGAAAATGAACAAGTGCACAATTTTTTTATAGAAATAGGTAAAGTGTATATTATGAAAAATGTTAGTATGGTCATAGATTTATGGATAGCAAAACAAATATCTGGATTTTTCAAAATTCCACTCTCCTTAAAAATAACAATTTTGAAAAATGTTAGTATGGTCATAAGAGTTTGACGATTTTGAAACAAGTGAATTAAATATAAAAATATTTTTTTTACTATTGGTATATTGATTATGTGGATGAATTAGAAAATACAATTTTATTATAAACGAGTACAATTTTTTTAAAATGAATAGATAAAAGTTAATCTGTATGAAAAATACTAGGAAAGGTTTGTATGGTCATCATACTTGATATGCAAAACACAAGCAAGAAGGATTGATTGTAAATTAAACAAGAAAACTTGAGTACTACAACTATTTGAAAAAAGACCCTAATTTTGTATGCAGTGTAAAAGAAGGATTAATATTTTGATTTAAAAACCAATAACACCATAACATCAAGGAATAGTTCCTATCAATGATAAAAAAGGAATGGTTCCATCTTCTCAAACAATAGTCCATTGTTATGGAATCCTTCCATTACATGGATTTAGACAAATGCAAATAAGTATTAAATCACTTGCAACTATTTGAGCCTATATGAAAATGTACTTGTGGAGGTTCTCCTTTGACCAAGTGAAGATTGGTAGAATTCACAGTAATCATCGTTAGAGTTTACCAATATAAATGTAAAGATTCTCAATCACAAAATTATGATAATCTCAATATTCTGATTCTTTTAAATGATATAAGGAATGAAGACCTACTTCTACACTTAAAATATGCTTTGCTTACACTTATTTGTGCATTGCATCTCTTATCATTTATGTATCTCATAATTAGTGGTTTTAAGACAAAGATGTGAAAATATGATGATGTTCCCTTAGCATGTCTTTGTGATCTTTCATATAGATGACATCATGAAAAAGTAAGCCAATTCTTTATCTTTGTTTCTTTTTTCTCCCTTAGACCCTTCCTATCTTTTTATGTCCTTACGGTAAATTGAACATTTCAAGTTCAATGTCGCCAACATTGGTTGGTTTAGCAAATATTTGTTTTCATTTTTGCTAAAAAAGATGACTATATTGTCTATGGATAGGGCCATGGAACTTGAAGAATTGATCAGTTTGTAATGTTTAATAGACATTTATATATGTATATGTGCTCTTACTTGAATTTAATTCAAATTGAGAGATGCAAATATTTGAAGTGTTGGAATTAGTATTCTTTAGTCATTGGAAATGAAATAATGTAGTAGTTGCATGAAATAAGGGACTTTTTAATTGGAAACATTAGCATGAAATAAACCAATTATAAATAGAAATACTTGAATTCCTCTTCTTATCTTGGTAAAAAATTCTTGCAATGACTGAGCTTCATAAAACATTTATAATAAGCATCTTATGTCATGTCCACTTCTCTCTACAACAAAGTTGGTTCCCACTCTTACAACATACTAAATTTACAAAATCTTTTGACAGTTGTGTTTATACTTTGGATTATGCCTCTTACAAATATAAAAATTTGGAGTTTCGTTTGTGTTAAAGGTTTTTTAAGCATCTTAGAATAAGGAAAGTCAATTTGTGTTTATCATTACTCTATCAATATGTATGAAATAAGAGATGTTACCACATTAATGTCATAGCTACCATGATGTTAAAAAAACAATCATGTCACAAATAAAAATAGTGGAAAATGCCAAATGTCACAATGAGAGTCCATTGCGTTAAAGGATTTCCAAGCATCTTATTAGAACATAGAAATATTTTTGTGTGTTTATCATTACTCTATTTTCCAACTTTCTAAGTGTAATCAATGTACGAGCCTCTTGCATTGAATGGGATGACAAATTAGGATATGGAATGACAAGTTAGTTAATGTATGAGCCTTTGGCAGTTTCCTTTGTGTTAAAGGATTTTTAAGCATCTTAGAATAAGGAAAGTCAATTTGTGTTTATCATTACTCTATCAATATGTATGAAATAAGAGATGTTACCACATTAATGTCATAACTACCATGATGTTAACAAAACAGTCATGTCACAAATAAAAATAGTGGAAAATACCAAATGTCACAACGAGAGTCCATTGCGTTAAAGGATTTCCAAGCATCTTATTAGAACATAGAAATATTTTTGTGTGTTTATCATTCCTCTATTTTCCAACTTTCTAAGTGTAATAAATGTACGAGCCTCTTGCATTGAATGAGATGAAAAATTAGGATATGGAATGACAAGTTAGTTAATGTATGAGCCTTTGGCATTGAATACAAAATGTCATGGAAAAAGTGGCTTTTGCATAAGATGAAATGCTATTGGGTTAGTTTTGGGTAGATACGAATTCCAATTTGGTCCTTGCTTGGCATGTGGAAAATAATAATCAAAATGTTTTCTTTAATTGTACTGATGTTTAATATGTGTGGGAAATGGTATATAATATCTTGGATCTTATATATTCATAAGGAGACTCTGGTTTGGTGGCATATTGTTTAGAATAATTTACTTCTCAAAAAACAAAGAGTATGAGCTTGTTGTGGCTTATTTGTTCCATTGAGATTGTACTATTTTTAAGGAATATGATGAATGCACATGCTATTAAAGGATTTATTATTATCCTTGTTGACTTAATGGTTCTTGATAGGCGAAACTCCCTTTTAAGTTTCATAAATTTAAATTTAAATATTATCATTAATTAGGTCCTAAGGTATCATCATGCTTCTTTTATTAATTACTCTAAAGTTCTTGAGTGGAGCAAGTTTCCAAGTTGAACAAGCATTTTTAATTGTCTTTGAGTGGTGAGAGTATGTTTGGGATGTGAGAATGAATGGTGTTATTTGGGGAGTATGTTCTAATGGGCAAGGCCATTTGATTGGGGAAGAAAGTGATGATGAGGTTGAAAATTTTAATGAAAGAAGTCATTCTCAATTTTCATGTTGGAGTGTGCTCATGAGGGTGGAAGCATGAAGTCACACGTTGCTTGTGGAACATATTGATTTAACAATTTATCTAAAATAATATATCTTAATCTTGGGACACAAGAAAATTAAATTAATAAATTCTAAATGCCATCTTGACATTTTTATGTGCGACTCTTAAAAATTGTAAGTAGTAACATTTTCTTTCCAAGCTACATGGAAGGATTTCATTAGACACAAATTATTAATTCATATTACCCTTTTTACATGATCAAATGAAATCATCATTAAACAAAATTTTGCTTTAGTGTAGCTCTTTAAGTAAATTTTTAAAAAATATAGATTTCAATACAATTATTTTTTATTAATGGTAACAACATGTTTTGAAGGGCCCCCGAAACCCTGTACATATAGGAACTTAAGATAGAACATTAAGAGTTCTTAAAACAAGACAGATCAACCAAAACCTAAGAGAATCACACACACCATGAGCATAGAGAAAACCTACCAAAATTGCTACAAAAGGTGAAACATTAGGGAGCAGTAGCAAGAAGAAGGAAACCAATCATACTCGTCCCCTTCTTATGGGACCGAAGGGTCATGTCAAACAATGAAGAAGACCTCTTAAATTTTTTTACCTTTAACATTGACCCAACCGTCTTCAACTCTAGCAACATCATTCTGCCAGCACAAAGAGTCCAAAGTTGAAGAACTAGCAACCAACAATGTAGAAGGATCTATCAGTAACATATCCAACACCGGGCTATCTTCACCCCCAACCAAAGATTTGTTAGTAAGAGGATCAATCAAAACAAAACTAGCAGGAGCCAAAACTCTAGCAAGACCAGTCGAGCCAACACCCCCAGTCCTATCAGCAACAACTTCCAGCAGAGAATGATCTAGTTCTGCCCCAACAGACACATACCCACCAACAGAAGCAACTGGCGGAAGAAGAGCAGAGGAGTCTCCAGCAGACACCACTTCAAAACCACCAGCCACCATTGACCTTGCAAGGGCAGCTAGAGGAAGAACATAATCATCCTTCTTCCCAGACTGAGAAGAAATTTTAACAACTGTGTAATGTTTTGTATAAGCCCCCTTCCACCAAGAGGGAGAATATTTCTTTTTCTTGTGTTCCAGGTCACAGTGGGAGGTAATCTTTCCAGTCTTAAAGCATTTTCAACATATGAAGGGGATACCCTTGTAGTCAAGCGGCTGGATCCAAGATCCTGATGTTGATTCAATTTTGATTTCAGTTGGGAGACCCTTCGAGATGTCAAGATCAACTAAAATAAGAGCAATAGTGGAATGAAAAATGTTGTAGGGATCATGATCCAACATAGAAAATCTCCCAAAACCTCACCCACTTCCTCAAGGATGGAGTCATGCCAAAGATGAAGAGGGAGATTAGAGAGTCTAACCCAAATATGGATCTTAGTGAAGGTTTCAGAAGAAGGAATAAAATCTGTGTGACAGGGCTTTACCATAAGCATAAATTTATCAAACTCTTAGCAAAAATAAGTATCACACGGAATCTTAGTTCTATCCTCAGCCAGGTCAAACTTTGCAATGAAGAACCCCTTTGCCATAGGGAAAATGTGAACCATACCTGAAATAAATGGTTCCCAATTACGAGTGACCCAATCATGCAATAGGGAAAGGCTAGGCCAGAAACCCCTAAAGCGACATATCAATCCATGAGATTTAAAAATATTTGTACTTTTATCCAAATCCCCTTTAGCCTCATAAGAAAGCCTGGTCGAGAGGGAACCACACACCTGAACCGGGGTCAAAACCTTAAATCCTTTCTCCACCACCGAAGAATTGGACACAATATTAGCAAAGGACTCCCCTGGTCCCTCAGAAATTGCAGGACCAAAAGCTCGTAAAGAGGAGGAAACTGCCACCAAAAGCCTAGTCATCACCACATCAGGCACTGACTTTCCCACAACTCTAGACTGGGTAGGGCCTTGAGAAGGAGCAAGAAACACAACCGAAGGAAGACACTGCACAATGACACCTACATAAGACATAGCAGAAAGGGTAACTGCATCAATGATAGAAGCACGAGCAGGAGAGGACTCTTCTGCAATGGAGGGGAGCATCACATCCCGTACAAGAGAGACCATCGATCGCATAGGGGAGGGAACAAACCTCACGGAAGAAGGAGGAGCCACAACAGACAAAGCCACGACGGGCAGAGCCTGGAGCGGCGGAGACCTCAACCATGACCTCATCGAGAATAATGTGTTTGTTTTTAATACAACTGTTTTCTAATATATAATTTTATTATAAAAATGAAGACCATTCTGCGATAAATATGGGTACATAGCAAATAAAAAGTTGAATATTTAATAAGAAAAAAAGATGTGCTTCATAATGATGTCCTTCAACTAAAAAGTTTAATCAGTTTGAGTATATATATAAAAAGCATTGCATTACAAAAAAAAAAGTGTCAAAATTATAATTCTCATTCAAAAAAAATTGTAACAAAAAATATGTGTCCTAAATATGAAGGTTAGTATATTTGTTTATAAAATAATTACGATATTTTTTCCTCATGGGATGCAAGAAAATAAAACTCATTAAGAGCTACTATAAAGTATAAAAAATACTTTATTAACACATTTAAAAGATACAACAAATAGTCTAGGTGCAAATGCAAGTGCAAGCTTGGGGAATTTGAATTTCTATTCCTCTGTGAGGTATGATCAATGAGTCTATTAGGCGGGGGCCTCAACAGGCTCCTGAATTAAAAAAAAATGTTGGCCCGAATGGTCGAAAACTTGAGGTTGTTTCCTTGGTGACTGGTGTCATTCTCTGTGGAGTGGTGTCTTCTCGTGCCTCACTACCTTATGGTTTGGAATCCTTCTTCGAAGATGAAGACTCAGTTTCATATATTGATAAAATGGTGGGAGGAAAGTCACTAAAGATGGCTAAATTGAATGATGTCATTCCAAATAATGATGCATGCACAGTAGAAGGATTGGAATTGATAGTCCCAGATGATCTCTTTAACAAGAGAACTCTATTTTTTGGGTAAGTTCCTTTCTCTTTTCCTTAATGTTAATCAAGTTAGATGGTGGGTTGACTCGGTCTATAAGCTAAAAGGAAGTGTTACTATTATCGCAATAATCAATTGTCTGTTTCTTTTAAGTTTTGTGGTTTATGAAGATTTGGTTAAAATCCTCATTTGGGGCCCTTGGACATTTGATAGTGGATTCAAAAATTTCCCATCCCTTTGTAAATGGAAACCAACGTTTGATCCTTCTGTTGACTTCTAGGATTTGTATCTCCTACTTGGATACGAATCCCTGGCCTCCTGCTGGAGTTTTGGAATACTGGGGTTTTCAAATGTATTGCAAACTATTTTAGTACCTATGGACGGTGGACAAGGTTAGCTAAAAAAATTAAGGCTGATTTTTGCTTGTATTTGTATAAATGTGGCAATTAATTCAATCCTTCCTACTAGTATAGCTCTTAAATCTAAGTACGATAGGTGGATTCAACCTATAGAGTTTGAAACATCGTATGCTTTCTGCCAAAATTATAAAATGTTTCCACATCTTAATGATGTTTGTAAGAAGCAATCATTTAGAGTGAATAAAGTGGTTTTGGGGAAACATAAACTATTTTTGACAATAGAAAACAAGGAAAATAAAAATCCTAACCTTGATGACAAGACCCATAAGAGTATTGGAGAAGGTGTGAAAGATGGAAAAGACTCAAATCTAGAGAAAAATGAGGAAGAGAAGAGAAGAGAATAAAAAACACCACTAAGGAATTTAGACTCAAATATAGAGATAAAAGATTCAAAGAAGAAAGAAAAAATTTGAACAAAACTATGCAAAAATAGATTCACAACATCAAAGCCATTATATTACTATTAGGAACCAAACCCAAGAGGAACAAGAATCGAGGGTTTAGGAGAATGTCTCTTAGGAATAAAAAATTCAACAACTAGAATTGGTAGAACAAGTTGAGAAAAAAAGAGTACGGGAAGAAAGTGAAGCACACAAAGAGTTTGCATTCCTTCCTCGAGAGGAAATTCCTCCCCAAATTCTGAATCAAATTGAGAGTAAATGTTCTTGGGAATATATTGAATATGGTAAGATATTGATCTCCCCCGAGGAGGTGATATAAGTACTCAAAACTATGGAACAAATAAAATGTTTTAGGTCCCCAACTAGATTTTATTTAGTGAAGAAAAGAAAAGAGATGAAAGAATCAATGGATCTACTCATATTTGTTCCCCTAATAGAAAGACTAAGGATGGTGCCTTGGAGGAGGAGTGGAACTAGATAGGAAGAAAACAAAAGAGGAACAAAAAAGATAATGTAGGAGCATAAAACAAACAAGCTAGACCATTTCAAAGAGATATTAGAGATAGAGACACAACAAGAGATGTGGCTATGTGAAAGAATAGGACCCTTCATAACTTATAAGGGACAAAAAATAAAAAAAAGCAGGTAGGTGCATGCTCCTTTCTTCAGTATCAAGGTGATACTGATCAATTGTAGCTCCTAATGAAGCTTTTGTCTTCGAATGTAAGGGGTCTTAACAACCTGTTTAAGCAACAATTGCAGCTAAAATGTTTCCTTACAAATTCCAAAATTAATTCTTAGTTAATCGAAGAAACAAATATGAAGGAGGCTATTTTTGATAAGACAGTAAAAAATATCTAGCCAATTGATGAATATTTGGTTAGTGATGTTGAAGGTTCTTTCGGTGGACTTTTTACCCTTTGGAACCTCTTAAATTCAAAGGTTCCAAAGAATCCTCTAATTAAAACAACCTAATGTTTATCATGGAGGACCTTATTACTGCTAAAAAATGGAACCTTATAAATATTTATGCTCCAAATTCTAAAGTTGCTAGATCTGATCTAAGGGACTTTGACATATTTAATTCTTAGTAGAAAAGATGATCATTAGATGTTGGGAGGAGACTTTTACTCTGCTATTTTCTTCTTACAGAAATTTAGGGGACTGGATGGCTTCTCATATAGTATGTTGGATCTAGCAGACTTTATTGCTATAATGGGCTTGACAGATATAGAGCTAAGTGAATCTCTCTTCACATGGTCTAACGTAAGACAATGAGACCACCTAATTCAGGCTAAGCTTGAATAATTACTAATTTCTAATGACCTGGAAAATCTTAGCCAATATTAACTTGAATTCTCTTCCAAGAACTGGTCCAAGCTATAATGCATCATTTTAAATTGGGAAGACAACATTATTAAGGGCCCCTTCCCTTTTACGTATGAAATCATGTGGACCTTCCTTCCTAATTTTAGAAAAAATATAGAAGGGTGTTGACATTATCGTTGTAGAGTTACTCTTGTGTCCTGCTTATTCTAGAAGATTAAAAAAGTGAAGGAAAATTTTAGAGGATGGAATAGATTATCTTTTGGGAATATTTTCATTAGAAGAAGGTTCTCTTTCTGCATCTAAAAGAAATATACGATGGGATGGAGAGGAGGTAAAAGATGCTGAAATCTGTAATGAGGAAAGAGAGCTTTGTGCTTAATGACCTAAGCTTACTAAAGAAGAGGAGAGGAAGTGTTTTGGAAACAAAAATCTAGGATTTAATGGCTCACTAAAGGAGATAAGAATACTAAATTTTTCCACCAATCTACTATGAAACACATAAAAAAAATAGAATTAGACAACTTATTAAGGAGGACAATATGAGTTGACAAAGGATTTAGAAATTTTCGAGGAAGCTATTTCCTTTTTTTCTAACCTTAAGAGAAAGGAAGATAATGTAAACCTTAAAATGGGGGAGCTGCTTGAAATAATTCCAGAAATCATGACCGTTCAAGATCTTAAAGGATTCTTAAACCTTTCCCTTTGAATGAAGTCATACATTTTGTCTTCTCTTTTGGTGCTTTGAAATCTTGTGGGTCATATGAGTTTCATCCTGCCTTATTTAAGGATTTTTGAGAGTCGGTTTTGGTTGATCTTTTAAATGTAGCTATGGACTTCTTTAGGAACAAAGGAATTTTCAGTCAAATTAACTCCACTTTTATAGATTTAATACTAAAAAAGGAATATGCATCCTCTTTGAAGGACTTTAGGTCTATAAGTCTATGCAACACAGTTCATAAGCCTAAAAAATCATTCTTAGTAAATTGATAGAATATAATTAGAAAGGTTTTGTGAAAGGAGACATATAATGGATGTAACATTAAATACCCACGATATTATTCACTCCATAGAATCAAGCAAGAAACTAGTCATGGATCTAAAATTGGACATTTTAAATGCCTTTGATAGGGTGTTTTAGCCTTTTTTGATGGTTGTCCTCCAGATATTTGGTTTCAGAGGTTGGTTCCTTAAGCCTTTTTACGCTTGTGTTACCTCTTCCTCTTGTTCTAGTATGATCAATGGTAACCGTAGAGGTTTCTTCTTCTGTGGCAGAGGGCTTTGATAGGGTGATGCCTTATTCCCTTATCTTTTCATTATTGTTTTTGAGGTTTTGGGAAGAAATTGTCAAAATTTTATTGAACAAAAACTCATGAAATAAATTAAAAATGCCTCCTCTCTACCCTTGAAATCCCATCATCAATTTTTTGATTAAACTATTCTCTTTGAAGAGCCTTTTTTTAGGCAAGACATTGGAAAGCTATCTTAAATGACTATGCTTCTATCTCAAGCCAACATATTAATTATGATAAAATAAATCTCTATTTCTTTAATGTTGACAATGTTTATTAAAAATAGGGTTATGAAGATTCTTGGTTACCAATCCACCTCTCTCCATGCTTCATATTTGGGTCTTCTTGCTATAAAACTTCAACTCAGTCCTCTTTGAACACTGTTATAGAGAGGTTTTAGATGAAGTTGGTTTGGTGGAAAGGAAAATTGCTCAATTGGGATGAAATATTACAACTTCTTAAGGTCTCCCTCCAAAAAATTCTAGTCTATTACCTTTCATTGTTCAAGGTCCTTGTCGCACCCCGCTAGGGAACTTGAGAGGACAACTCAATAACCAAGAAGAAAGGCAGAGAATTTTTTTTTTTTTTAATTACAACTAACATTATACATACAAGTGCGTGAGACAAGAATTAATTTAAAATACATATCATTAATTGCAACATGAGAACTAAACACTAATCAAATAACAAGGTCCTCTTAGGTTCCTCGATGTTGCTACTAGCAACTCATAACATACATAACTAAGACATTTATGCAACCATGAAACTAGGATCAAGTTTACAATATTTACTAATTCATTTAAATATTGTAACTAGATAACATATAGTCACATGATCAAAATCAAGGTCAAACATCTTTATCCACTTATTTCATTACATTACAAGTAATCATTGAAACATATTTACATATACATTTACAATCATCTCCTAAAGGAGATTAAAATACTACATCAATATGATGATATAGACAATGTTACATCATTACATCAACATGATACTATGTAACATAATACAATGAATCATAGTAATCATTTAGACGTGTGAACACAAATCTGCAGAGAAGAAAACAAACCAACCAAGCACTTGATCAAAATCTGAAAAATTGATGGGAAAAATGTTTTCTACCCAACCACGTGGAATGTTGAGGCCCACTCCCTCCGAGCTAGGAGATAGACATAAGGCCCCACACCACACAAGCAAGGTAGAAAGCAAAAGACCATCAAAATAAAAGAATAACATAGGAGTTTCACATGGGTATACACTAGGGATACCATAGGAAAACCACAAGGATAAATGGAGGGAAGAAACATGTAGGAGAGTGTCATCACATAGCCCCCTACTATCATGGGTTTTCCTGACTGTCTCTCCCTCCAAAACCCAACCCCTAGGTGAGGACGAGAACACAATCTGCCATACTTACACCACATAGGCAACTAGACCTTCTCCAACTCATCCTTAGTCTATATGAGCATTCAAGGCCATGGGGAAGGTAACATAATTATTTTGTTTAGCATTGTAAATGATCCCATAATTTTTATTAATTTATCACTGGATTATCTACCTGTAATGGGTTTTCATGGCAACCACTTTAGGGTTTTGACCCCCATTGTACGCCACTTCCCTAACCATGCTCCTAGAAAACCACTCTTACGCTCCAAACTAAAAAGTAAAATGAGCATTACAATCACTATTCACAAATGAAACCTCGTAAATACATCAAATCCCAAGGAATTGCAAAAGCAAATTTTGGAGCATAAAGAAGAGAATCTCAAAACCAACAATAGGAACCACAAAAGTCCAAAATATCCAAATGGGCGCAAAATAAGTCATCATAATCATGTTCTCATGGAAATATCACGGAACCTCTTCCAGGTCCCAAGGTATAGTCCAATTGCCCATTTCACATAATTCACATATTCCAAAATTCAATAGTAATATGAGGATCCTCTTAACAATGAGTACCATAGGTTCAAAGAACCTCATAGAAAGCCACAAATGTATTAACTAAATAAATAAAGGTACTCCACAAAATGATGAAGGAATTTAGATCAAATCCACCAATAACATATTACCATAATTCTCCACAAGTGGTCATAGATAACAAAAGGATTCCATAAAATGCATCCAAGCCAAAATTTACCAATAACATAACAATGGAATCTCCATGACCGAAATACAAAAATAATGAAAAGATATCACAACCCACAAAATCCAAGAAAAGGGGATAGCATAACCCCGAGCTTCTGGTGCGACAAGGGAAAACCAACACCAACAACTATAGAACAAGAACCTCAAGATCTTCATGAAGCTTAATATGCACAAATAAATCCATATGCCAACAATACTGGATTAATCATGGTGCGAAATCATGGCATCAAAATAATACAACCATAAAGACAAAGATAATAAACTAAGACAAATTCCCCAAACCTATGGTATCAAGTAGAACCCAGCTACTGAAATACCAACACTCATATATCATTATATTAGGAAATCACTGTAGACGTCCAAAATCGTCCTTATATTAATTTAATTAATATTCCCATAAAATTATAATTAATTTTAATTAATTATATTTGTTATATTCTTCTATCTATTTAATTAAATTTTTTTAATTAAATATGATTCATGCTCCTAAGTATTTGAATTTAATTTAAATACTATGCCTTTTAATGTATTAAATCTTATTTAATACATTATCTCTCATAAATCATCTTTTAAATAAATTTTGAATTTATTTATTTCCCCACATTTCTAATATTCTTCTAAACCAAGATTAAATTTAATAAGACCTATTAATCCTACCTAGAAACCTACTCTATTCCTACCCTACCCTACCCAACCCATTCCTCTTAATAAACCTACTTCCTCACTTAAACACACACTAATCACACTTAAAGTGTGATTCCTACTCTTTTTAGCACTAATAGAATGCTCCCACATGTGTGAGCAACTCCTCAAAAAGGAAGCCACCAACTTCCTTTAATGTAGCCACTCTTTTATCCCCCACTCCATTCCCCAAGGGTTTCTCACACATGTGTGAGCAAACCTTGAGCCACTCAAACCTTAAAGGCTTGTGTTGACTTTTGCATGGTTGTCCTCTTGCCCTTGTGTCCTTTATGTGGCATCTATGTGGATGCCACATATGATCCACCTCATCCAATTCCTTCCCTTTCCTCCAAAACTCTATAAATAGAGGCCTTTCTCAAGAGCAAACCATCTTCATTTTATACATTGTTATCATGCCCATTTAGTTCTAAGATTTCTTTGAGCATTTAGCATTTTCATAAGCATTACTAATTCTTAGTTCATGTTTCTTGCATTTTGCCATCTAGATATTACATGTTAGGATTAATGGAATGAACTTAGTTTGTTTTCATTAAATCTATCATATCATTTCTTAACATGGTTTGCATCATTTTCATACATATGATGAATAACTTGAGACAAGTTCTCTATACTTGTTCTTGAGTTCTTCATCCATCCATTAGTTTGCATTCTAGTTTCATCCACCAATCAATCAAATAGTGAGATTTAAGTTATTGTGTTGGGAGAGCACACCCACAAACCTCTCTAAGAGCAAATCAACAAGGCTTTGGGTGCCCTTGTTCAGCTCATCGGAGGTCATGGTGGAGGCTATTGTTGTTTTTAGAGTATGCTTTTAGACATGTTAATGTAGATTAAATGATTTATATCCTCTAATGTTTGCATGTCTGAGCGTGCTCCCAACAGGTAGGTTTCCAGCATAGACATTTTGGCACGCCCGGTGAGACTCACGTCCCTATTTTTCTAACATTTTTTGCAGATTTCTCATGGATCAAAAAACTCACACGCAGACCCGTCTCCGCTCTGGAGTCGCCGTCTCCGCAAACTGTCGTCTTCGCAACTCGGCTGTCTGTGCAGATCACCGTCTGCGCATAAAATCCACCGTCTCCACCTGCTTAAAACAACTTATTAAAACTGTAGTTTAAAATCAATTTTTACTAATTCCTAGTATTTTTAGCTCTCGGGTTTCTGACAGACACGGAGTTTTTAAGAGTTAAATACTGTCAAAATTAATAAAAATGTTGTTTTTCAGTTTTAATAAGTCTGCTTATTCTGTATGAAAATCTGACTGTCTATTTTCTGTCGTCTGCGTAGGTATTCCTCCGTATCCGCAGACCGCCGTTTGCGTAGATCACCGTCTGCGCTAATCCACCGTCTGCGCATATTTTTCAAACTTGTATTTTTTAACACATTTTAATATTTCAAAACTACTAACCAGTGCATTGCAGGTTCTGTGATTTATATTTTTGAGGATATTAATGAACTTGAATGCTTAAACACTTGTTTTGGGAATACACATTTGGGTAAAATGAACCTCACCAAATCTTGAATGCATAAGGGAATGAACATTATACAATCTTGAATGACATAAGGCAAAAGAACACACATTTATAAGCTTTTTTGTTTGCTGAGTGGGAAATGAATTGAACTTGTATGTTTAATCACACTATTGTGTCTTTTGCTTAGGTAAAAAACACATAGTTGCTTTAATTAGGTTCAATTTGGAATGAACTCTTCTTGGTGTGTTTGAATAAGTGTTTTTCAACACTTCTTTCGAGCTTTATTTGTCATTAGATAGAACCCCTTAATTTAAGTGATGCTTTGATTAAACTATAGCCGTATCCTCTCCCCTCGCCTTCGCAGATCTTGGGTGAAGAGAAAGCTTAGCTTAATCAAGCCTCTAGAGAGGCCTATCTAGAGGGAGCGCTTCCCCTTTAGAGGACGACCTCAAACCGGTAATCCCTTCGACCGGTATAGAAACAAGGTGCGACCCAAAGGTCCGCTTTATCCCTGCAAGCTCGGGTGGGTCGTGTTCAATGGTAGTCCATACTGAGTGAATATCCCTTAGCATACTGACATGGTTGAACTAGAGACTTAAGTGTCTCACGCCGTACAAACCGATTGTGGGGACTCCACGAAACCTTACTAGCAACCATAAAGTAGTAGCCTACCCGATTCACCTCCGAACGGTGACTTATTATAGTGCAAGGGGAGGGAAGAATCTCCCCCCAAGATTCCCATCATACCTGTCTCAGGGTATTGTGTTGCGAAAGAGATCTTCGTAGCACGGCGACAATACCTGGCAAAAGGCAAAAACATGGGCGCCCTTCCGGGGGTGACATGATGTGTGAGCTGAAGGACTACCAAGCAATGGGCCTATAATATTTCATGCGAAGCCAAATTCCTTAGGTAGTTACTGCTTGAACTGTCTTTCGATGTGCTAGACCCAGTGAAAACATAAGTGGTTTGAA
>MU224474.1:2201046-2218352 GCA_018584345.1 Thuja plicata | reverse complement strand
AGGCTTTGGGTGCCCTTGTTCAGCTCATCGGAGGTCATGGTGGAGGCTATTGTTGTTTTTAGAGTATGCTTTTAGACATGTTAATGTAGATTAAATGATTTATATCCTCTAATGTTTGCATGTCTGAACGTGCTCCCAACAGGTAGGTTTCCAGCATAGACAATCACAACATGAAATTTTGCAACAAATCTACACAATCAAGATTAACAAAAATGTACATTCATTAACACCAAGGCCAATATCATTACTAACTATGATATAACTATATTCATTAATTCATTTCTCAACAATCATCTCAATAATCATCGCACCAAGAGATTAATAACTTATTTACATTAAGACCAAAACAAAATATTCATATAATAGGTAGGGGCTACCATTAAATTGATAACCTAATGTATACATTTTAGTTCATATCTCCACTCTAAATACCCATATTATGATTTAACAAAATACATATGTGAATACTGTCTTAACTAAATCTCAATGAGACCTTATTTAGCTAAGCATCAATAATTTCTTATATCAATATATTGATTATGATATAACATAAAAAACTTTCTTAATAAATTACTCAAAAATAATTTTTAATCAGTAAATTCAATAAATAAAATATAATTCCTATCTAACTAATATTTACTTCCTAACTAAGTAAAATTAAATAGTAACAAATTAACATATAAACAATCTACTTAACTTTTAATACACCTACCCGTAAACTCAATTTTATGCTATATATGTATGTATGTATGCGCGCGCGCACACACACACACACACACACACACATTGATCCTCTCTTTGTGTTGTCCTTGATTCCAAACACACTAACTTGTTAGTATGGACATTCTCATTTTGATGTGCTCATTTGACACATGCCTTGGTTACATGATACATATCTGGTTTGAATCAATTTGATAAGCTCAGTGACATTGCATTGATCATTTTGGTTAAGTTCAGTGGCATTTTCATTTAATAGATGAATAGATAGATTTTATCAACATGAATAGATAACCTTGATCAGTTTGTTCAGTACATACTCCACCATGTTGAATTACATGATACATTACATTCAGTTTTGATTACATAATCTTTTGAGACATGCATACAACAAGTTGATTCTGTAACAAATATAATATAATGAGCCTGGTAATCAGATTATGAAATGCAAAATGTGTTTACAGGTTCCTCACTATGCTCTTGAAGTTGCATTTTAAGTCAATGTAAGTGCTTAAGTTGAATTGCGTATTGAAAAATGTCTTGATTATATGACAGTGGTTTGACACTTCTTATATGGTCATTTGATACATTGGATACATACATGACAATTTGATTGGTTCAATGGCATTATATGAAAGTTTTTTATTAGATTATTCTTCATTGAAATGCTCGCACGGCTTCTGTGACTACAAGTGACTAGGAACACTTTATTTTCATGAGAAAAATATTGTGATACTTTTATGGTCGACATTTGGCATATTGCAATTAACGTTGAAGACACCAAAATACATGTCATATATTGACATATGACACATGTCATAATATCAACATATGACATAATAATTTTTTATAAGGTTTATTGTTTAAAAATTTTAAGTGCTTTGTATCAATTTTTTGATATGTCAAAAACATGACTTAATGCAAATTCGAGAGATTTCTTTGGTTTCAACATATTGCAAAGTTTTATTTGAAAGTCCCTAAACTTAAATCTACAAGCTATGGTTCAGAAAAAGAGTTAGGGCTGATGAACCATAACTGATTGAATGTTTGAAGATGATAAGTTGATGATCACCGAGATGCAAAAGTCAATGCAAGACATTAAATCAGTTAATGTATTGTATTGTCATTGATGTCAACTTGATATGATATGATTAATCATATACATATTGGTCATAACCTTGAAGAACTAAAGAGACGAATTTTATGGTATTGATAAAACATAAAAGTGCGGAATACACTGAGTAACAATATACATCGAGTGACAGTATACACCGACGGATAGTGCACACTGACGGATAGTGTAAACCAAGCACAATAGTAACTGATCAAGCGTTATCGAGAAAGTGTCACCGAGAAGTTCATAGTGTATACCAAGCACCGTAGTAAACTAAAGTTGTTACCGAGCATAACTGAAGCTGCTACCGAGCTAACTGGAGTTGATGACCAAGCATAACTGAAGTTCAAGAATGAAAAAAATACTTAGCTAGCAAGAGATATATTTAGAGATTAACTGATTGATTTCTTTATTTATAACGATCAGTTAAAATAAAGTCTGGAAGAGATTTACAGTGTAGTTATCAAGGAGAGATCTACGGAATAAAACTAAAGTAGATATTTACGAGATTAAAGAAAGCATGACAAGTTTTACAGATCAAGAAGTGATCTATGAAAAAAACAAGGAAGATTGAGCGGCTAATCATGTCTACATAAAGAGATAAGGAAATCATTATGAAAGAGAGGAACGTTGAATATATTCTGGTGAAGATTGAATTCTTCATGCAGATCTAATCATACAGGTTGAAGGATAGAGCCAAGGAATTCTGCAGACACCGAGCAATAGAGGACAGAGCATCACCGAGAAGAAGGAAGAAAGAATGAAAGCAAAGGAACTGAAGTGAACATTGATCAGAGAGGTATTATTGGACTATGAATAGATCTGAAAATCTACAAGTTAAAGTTGTATTATTGAACAGATCATTTACTATATCAGTTTAACCATTGATTGAGAAAATCTCTTAACCGAGTGGGATTTAACAGTCCTTAATGTATTGAGATACTCAACAGTATCAAAAGGTTTTCTTGTTGACAACATAGTGAATGCTAGGTCAAAAGATAAACTGTTAGTTATAAAACCTCTAACAAGGTCGCACTTAACAACGTGTTTGTAACCTTTAACAGGGTTGGCTCTTCAATGAACTCACTTCAAAAGAGTGAAATTTTTTGAGTTACCAGTCCCAAGTGATTTTTTTCTTAACAGTGGTTCCACTTTAAAATCTATGTGTCAAATGTGTATATGGTTCATTTATTTGATATTTTTCTTTACACATTAGTGATACTGGATTGGTCGGTTAACACTAAGTTTATTTGCTGCTATTCGGTAAAGTCTAGAAAAGATAAACAATATATCTTACTGAGCAGGTTATATTTGATAAATCTATTTAAAGCATACATCTTGATGGACTGAAAGATAACTAGAAGATATTATATTTGAGATATAAGTTTTGGCTGGATTTTTGGAATTATTTTTAAGGCCTCTGATTCACCCCCCCTCTCAGCTATTCTAACAATTGGTATTAGAGCTTTGGTGCTTGGAAGAAGAGTTTAAAGACTCAAGCTAAAGATCACAAGATGAGTAAGAGGAATGTGCCTAAGTTGTATAAGGACAACTTTGCATCATGGCAAAGCAGGATTAGAATTCATCTATCAGGTATTGGAAATGATGTTACACAACACTTGGATACTAAATAGGTTGCACCTACTGAACCTCTAACTGTTGATCAATTGAGAGAGAAACATGAACATAATTATATGATGATAGAACTTGCTTCTTCACTATCTGATGTTGAATTTGAAGATGTAAAATCATGCACCGCTGCAAAGAAAATGTGGGAAAACCTCAAGCTAGTACATGGAGGAGATACAAATGTGCTGAGAGCTAAAGTTGAAAACCTAAGAGGAAAGTTTGATGACCTTAGAATGAAAGGAAAGAACATCACTTAATACCGTAGCAGAATCAAAGAAGTTGTTAATGCTATCCGTGGAGTAGGAGTACTTGAGGAAGAAATAGTTGTAAGTAAAATTTTGAGAACCTTACTGCCTATTTATGCAATTAGAGTATCTGCAATTCAAGAAATGAGAGCAGTAGTAAATAACAATGTTACTCCTGATAGTTTGATTGGTAGACTTATTTTATTTGAGATGAACAACTATGACAAAAGTGTCTTACCAAATATTGAGTCTGCATTCAAATCTTATCTGAAAATAAACAAATCTAGTCACAAACACACTATGATAAATGATAGTGACAGTGATAGTGATGAACAAGAACTTGATGAACTTAAAGCACTAATGGCTAGGAGACTACATAGAGGTAAAGGAAGATATAAAGGTAAATTACTATTGTTTTATTTTAATTGCAAATAAATAGGATATTTTGTTGCTAGATGCCCTAACAAGAGAAAGGATGAAAGAAACAATGACAGATCTTATGAAAATAAGTATGACTGAGACTACAGAAGCTTTATGAAAATAAGTATGACTGACACTCTGACAGAAGAGATAATCGAGATTACAAGGACAAAGGCAAGAAGGCTTGTTACGTGATTGAGAACAAAGCTGAAAATTATAACACTGATTTTGATGAAGATGTTGAGGTAGTATTTGTTGCTATGAAGGATGCTTTAGATGAAGAATAAAGGTATGTTGAAACAACACTGATATCTAAAGTTAGCAAAAATGATGTCTGGATTATTGATAGTGGTTGTACTCATCACATGACTAGAGATAAAGAAAATTTTGAAACTTTTTAATAGTATAATGGTGGATTAGTTAGGATGGGTAATGACTCACCTTGCCCAATTGAAGGTAAAGGTACCATCATGTTGAATAATCTGATCAGATGTGAAAATGCATATTGGGTGAAAGGACTTAACTATAATTAATTGAGTGTTTCACAGTTGAACAACACAGGACACCGAGTTGCATTTGAGAACAAAAAGGCAATGATATATAATGAGAAAGGAAAGTTGATCGGTACTGGTGAACAAACAAAAGGTACTCTATTCTATCTTGATGATATTGAGACCACTTTTTTATTGGCTAGAAATGAATACGTTTGGTTGTGGCATAAAAGGTTATGTCATGTGAACTTTGACAACATGGTTAAGATAAGTAAGAAAAGAAAAGTAAGAGACTTACCAAGTATTTTAAAGCCCAACCATGTTATGTGCAAGAATTGTCAAATAGGAAAAATGACAAAGTCTAGTTTCAAGAGAAAAACCTACACATCTAATGTTATTATGGAGTTAGGCCATACTGACTTATGTGGACTAATGAGAACAAAGAGTTATTATGGTGATAGATTCTTTATTCTATTTTTTGATGACTATTCTAGGATGATGACTGTCATGTTCGTAAAAGAGAAATCTGAAGCATTTAAGATGTTCAAATGGTATAAAACTAAAGTTGAAAAACAAAGTGGAAAAGAACTGAAATGTTTAAAATCAGATAGAGGATGAGAATTTATTTTTGATGAATTCACTAAATTTTGTAATGAGCATGGAATTACAAGATAGGTTTCTTCACTGAGAATACCATAGCAGAATGGGATTGCTGAAAGGAGGAATAGAGCAATTGTTGATTGTGCTAGAACATTGATGATTGAGAAAGACATCACACAAAAATTCTGGAGAGAAGTTGTAAGTATTGTTGTCTATACACTAAATCGAGTTCAAATGAAGAAAGACACAAATAAGACACCTTATGAGCTATGGTATGGATACACACCAAATGTGAGTTACTTTAAGATTTTTGGAAGTCAATGTTATATACTGAAAGATGATAGAAATGGAAAAATTGACTCTAAAGTCGATGAAGGAATATTTCTAGGATATTTTACTAAAAGAGAAGCTTATAAATGTCTGAACAAATCTTTTAACAAAATCATTGAAAGTGAAAATGTTAAAGTGGATGAATTTGTCAAGAAAAATGATGAGGAAAGCAGAAAGGAGGCAGAAGATTACAAAGAAATGTCTACATTGAAGAAATTGACACCTTACTCGAGCGAAAGAACAATGCAACTGAGAGACAGAAAAATGCAACCGAGCAACAGGCTGCACACACCGAAAATCAGGAAAATGCTCACAATGCTGAACCAAGTGATAATGAAGATCAAAATGAGAATCAGAATGAAGAACAAAGATCTAAACCTGTACTTGCTAAATATGTCAGAAGACATCACCCATAGGACCAGATCATTGGAGACAAAAGAGCTGGAATGAGAACAAGAAGTAAGTCTCTTAACACTAGATGTTTGATTTGTGATTTTGAGCCTACATTTGTTAATACTGCACTTGAGAATCAAGAATGGGTTAGTGCAATGAATGAAGATATTGAACATATTGAGAAGAATAAAATATGGACATTAGTACCTAGACCGAGTGACAAAAATGTCATTGGTACCAAATGGATATTCAGAAACAAAGTCAACAAGAATGGAGAAGTCACAAGAAACAAAGCAAGACTAGTATGCAAAGGGTATGCACAAGAAGAAGGTATTGGTTATGGAGAAACCTTTGCACCCGTTGCTAGACTAGGAGTAAGAATTCTACTTGCTTATGTTGCTTTTAAAGGATTCAAAGTATACCAAATGGATGTCAAATATGTATTTCTAAATGGAATAATAGAAGAGGAGGTATACTTTGAACAACCTGAAGGGTTTGTTGATCCTAACAAGAGAAACATGGTTTGTAGACTACACAAAGCCTTGTATGGATTAAAACAAGCACCGAGAGCATGGTATGAAAGAATTCACTCTTATCTCATTAGTATTGGACTTGTTAGAACAAGTGACAATATTAATCTATATTTGAAAGGAAATACTGATGATAAAGTTTTGATTGCTGAGATATTTGTTGATGATATCATATTTGGAGGTAATGATATGCTATGCAAGTCATTTGCTGATGAAATGAGCAAAGAATTTGAAATGTCAATATTTGGGGAGATCAATTTTTTTCTTGGTCTACAGATTCTACAATAGGATGAAGACATTTACATCACACAATCCAAATACATCAAAGAAGTTCTCAAGATATTCAAGATGGAAGACTTAAAACCAGTTGGAACACCTATGACAACTGGATGCAAATTGACAAAGGAAGATAAGACAACCAAGGTAAATTAGACCTTATACAGATCTATGATTGGAAAACTAATGTATGTTGTACACACTAGACCATATATAACACATGTAGTTGGTATAGTTGCAAGATTCTTTGCAAATCCTAAGAAATCACACATGATTGTTCTTAAAAGAATTTTGAGATATATGAAGAATACCGAAGACTATGGTTTGTGGTACAATAAAGAAGACAAATTTGAGCTACAAGTTTATACTAATGCTGATTGGGATGGAAACATAGATGATAGAAAGAGCACAACAGGAGGAGCATTCTTTATGGGTGACAGACTTGTCACGTCGATAAGTAAAAAGAAAGGATGCATATCTCAATCAATTGCAAAAGCAGAATATGTAGCTACTCCTGCAAATTGCTCTAACATTGCATGGATCAAGAAATTGTTGAAAGGTATGAATGAAGAAATTTTTGAACCAGTAATTATCTATTGTGATAATACTAGTGCTATCAATATTTCAAAGAACCCTGTGATGCATGCTAAAACAAAGCACATAGCTATTAAGTATCATTACTTATGGGAATAAGTACAAGAGAAACAAGTAATACTAGAATATGTACAATCCAAAGAATAGCTAGCAAACATATTCACGAAACCATTGCCAAAAGATACTTTTGAGTACTTGAGGAATAGACTAGGGGTTCAACCCTTGTCTACTGGTCAGTAAGATGACTTGGAGGCTGCATCAGCCTACACATTATCTAAAGATCAATTATGTTGATGCAAGATAAGATATGGACTACAATAATATATCAGTACACTAGAGGAACTTATATGAATCGCACATCGGAAAGAATGTTGGCTACTATAGAGTTGCAAATTTTTTGGCATTGTTGTCAAAGGGACAGGAAGAATCAATGAAATATACATCAAGGAGAAGAGCATCTACAATCCAAAAGGAGAGAGATATTCAAAGATTCAATAACCATCCATCAAAGGAAGAGAATTGGAAAGAGTTAACACTGCTGCATATCTATCTAGAAAAGGGAGAAGAGATTCTACAAGAAAGGGAGAGACATAATTAGAAGACAAGATTACTACACCTATCCATTGAAGGGAATGAAGAAAGGGAGAGCACACAACAAGAATCAAATCCGAGGTAGAAGAGCTTACCCAGATTCAAATATTTGAATTGGTTATAGAACAATAAGATTGGTATGTTATGACATATTTTATATTGCATATTTCATAGTATGTTGCCATCAATGCCAAACAGAGAGAGTGATAAACCATAATTGATTGAATGTTTGAATATTATAAGTTGATGATCACCGAGATGCAAAAGTGAATGCAAGACATTAAATCAGTTAATGTATTGTATTGTCATTGATGTCAACTTGATATGATATGATTAATCATATACATATTGGTCATAACCTTAAAGAACTGAAGAGACAAAGTTTATGGTATCGGTAAAACATAAAAGTGCAGAATACACTGAGTAACAGTATACACCGAGTGATAGTATACACCGACAGACAGTGCACACCGACAAACAGTGTAAACCAAGCATAGTAGTAACCGAGAAAATTTTACCGAGCAAGTGTCACCGAGTAGTTAACAATGTATACCGAGCACCACAGTAAATTGAAGTTGTTACCGAGCATAACTGAAGTTGCTATCGAGCTAACTAGAGTTGATGACTGAGCAGAACTGAAGTTTAAGAACGACAAAATTACTTAGCTGACAAGAGCTATATTTAGAGATTGACTGATTGATTGCTTTATTTCTAACGATTAGTTAAACTAAAGCATGGAAGATATTTAAAGTGTAGTTATCAAGGAAAGATCTACAGAATAAAACTAAAGCAGAGCTTTATGGAATAAAGGCAAGCATGACAAGTTTTACGGATCAAGAAGTGATCTATGAAAAAAACAAGGAAGATTGAGGGGATAATCATGTATATACAAAGAGATAAGGAATTCATTATGAAAGAGAGGAGTGTTGAATATATTTTGGTGAAGATTGAATTCTTCATGCAGATCTGATCATACAGGCTGAAGGACAGAGCCAAGGAATTTTGCAGACACCGAGCAACAAAGGACAGAGCATTCACCGAGCAGAAGGAAGAAAGAATGAAAGAAAAGGAAATGAAGTGAACATTGATCAAAGAGGTATTATTGGGTTAACAATAGATATGAAAATATGCAAGTTAAAGTTGTATTATTGAACATGTCATTTATTGTATCAGTTTAACCATTGATTGAGAAAATCTCATAACCGAGTGAGATTTAACAGTCCTTAATGTATTGAGATACTCAAGAGCATCGAAAGGTTTTTTTGTTGACAGAATAGTGAATGCTTGGTCAAAAGATAAACTATTAGTTTTAAATCCTCTAACAAGGTCCCACTTAACAGTGTTTTTGTAACCTTTAACAGGGTTGACTCTTCGCCGAGCTTACTTCAGAAGAGTGAAAATTTTGGGTTACCGGTCCCAAGTGGTTTTTCCCTTAACAAGGTTTCCACGTTAAAATCTGTGTCAAATTTGTATATGGTTCATTGCTTTGGTATTTTTCTTTACACATTAGTGATACTGGATTGGTTGGTTAAACTAAGTTTATTTGTTGCTATTCGGTAAAGCCTAGAAAAGATAAACAATATATCTTACCGAGCAGGTTATATTTGATAAATCTATTTAAGGCATACATCTTGATGGAATTAAAGATAACTAGAGGATATTATATTTGAGATATAATTTTTGGTTGGATTTTTGAAATTATTTTTAATCTCACTGATTCACCCCCCCTCTCCCCTCTCAATTATTCTAACAAGGGCATGAGCGAGAATAGTTAGCGAGTTTTTAGTTTTAGTTTTGAATTCAATAATGACATCAAAATGCATGAAGCACCACGACAATGGCAACATAGACATGGGGTACCTTGATAGTTTCTTTGGTTGGTTAAGAGAAGTTTTGGGAAGCATTGTAAACAAGGATTTTGTGAACAAATAATGCGAGTTTTGGTAAATAAAGGTGTAAGATTCTTTTCTAGGTGTCATCCCTCCATATTCCTTCTGTCATGTTATTTGTTTTGTCAAATCTGAAAGATTAATCCTTGCTTTAAAAAAAATAGTTTTTTTTATTGTCTTGTCAATTTTTGTTTAAGGGTTTCAAGATAGTAATCTTTTCTATGTTTTTTTTTTTGTGAAACTCTTTCTAACCGTTGTAAAAGTTTGTAAATATTTTTGTTTAAGGTTATTGTTTGTAAAGGGGTTCTTGTGTATATCTTATCAAACTACAATTAGTCCTTATCAAGTGATTAATGTGGGTTAGTTTGGTTCATTATCATTTTTGTGCCTACAAACCCTAGTTGGAGTATCTCTGTTTTTAAGAAGTAAAATACATATTGGCATGAGTAATTCTTTTGTGCTCAAATATTTGTGTTGTCACGACGACTAAGGTTTTCTTATCCAACATCAGGTTGTCCTAAGTTGGAACTCATAGTGATGGTATGATTAGAGTGATGCATGATGTTTGATTTAAACCCTAGTCAAATGCTCTTGATTTATTGAGTCTTGTAAGTTGATTGTGTTTTTGTTTTGCCTAAACTTGTGTTATCAGTCCACATCATTCTATGATTAAGGGTTTGGTTTGTCACTTCGGTTACTCTATTTTTTTATGAGTAATTTTTTTATTTGGAGACATACTTTCATATTTCATATAAAAGGTTATTTGATGAGCATACAATCAGATTTGACACATAATTATCTGTCACATGATTAAGATGCAAAGACAATTGTTTTTGACAAGTTGAAAATTAGTTTTTAATTGACAGTTCCATTTCAATTTATCAATGAAGAATGTTATAAAAACACGAGTGTGGGAACATTATCAATGTATAGAGAAATAAATTTCATGAAACATTCATTGTTCATTGTGTACATTAGTTTTGAAAATAAGAAATATATGGTTGAGGATGCAGTTGCCTTGACTTAGTATGATGCATTGTTTGGTACAGGGTGTCACTTGTATCTAATTATGTATTGTAGTAGGTTGTGATTATCATTCTTATTCAGATACCTTGACTTTGTATAGAAACTAAATATTGTAAAAGTGAGGCATTGTAAGTCCAGAAAGTGTTTTGATAAGGCCAGTGAGGCATTTTGTGTCAATGAGACAATATAGCCAGTGAAACATTTTGTAAAAAGAATTTTCAGATAAGCTAGTGAAGCAATTTTGAGTGGTTTTATTCCTGAGGAGGGTTTCCACTCAGGAAATATTGTGTCTTGAGTTTATGTGTTTTTGTTTCTATGATTCACTTGTCTATGTTATGTCGTTCAATTTTACAATCTGTTCTATTATGATCAGTATTTTTCATTCAACATTTGAATGCCTCAGATGTGTGATAAAAGGTGTTCATTATATTCCTATTTGTTCATTTGATTTGCCTACATAATGTATCAGTAATTTTTTAATGATGTTTTTATTCACATTTATTATGATTGATTATGATAAAAAGGTCTTGACATCTTCACAGTTGTTTTAAGTTTATCAAAAGTCTATTTAAGTATTGTTGAAATTATTATACCACTGATTTACCACTACTGCCCTCTCAGTCGTATTGTACTCCAACAATATATATATATATATATATATATATATATATATATATACACACACACACACTTATATATACACATATATGTCTATATGTGTGTGGCTTCTATTCATAATAAGAAATAGAATCTAAAGATTTCCTTTTGAATATTCCTAACATAAAACAATGCAAGATGGAAACATAAAAAGAAACAATTGCAAGATAAGATTTCAATATCATATAGATGTTATGCAATATTAATTTCCACCTATAAAATGACATAAGGTATAATTTCACATTCTTAAAAAAATTTAAAATTGCACAAGTTCCTATAGTTAAAGTAGACTTACCAAATCATACAAAAAATCTAAAAGGAAATTGACCTCTTAACCATAACTATTCATAAGTCAAGAGCCTTGTTTAAAAAAAATCCACACATAAAATGATTTAATACGAATAAGAAAAGTCTCCCTCAAGCAATTGTCTTGGCTTAAAAAGGAACAATAAAACAATGTTTTATTTCAGATTGTGCAAGGAACCATTACATAAACTACGACTCATAGGAATACCAACATAGACAAGCATAAGAAAATAATTAATTTCAAATAGTTCAAAATATTCATTTCGTACGTCACCATTCTTAAAGAAAATGAATTCAAGATTGTAAGAAGAGCACCCCAATCACACATAAATCCAATCCACAATAGCTCTATCCAACGAAAATGAATTCCCAAAAAAAACATGCTATCCACGAAAGAAACATATTTTTCCCAAATTGCAAACAATGAATCCCCCAAACTGAAGCACATGCATCCAAAGACATGCATGACTGTAACTCTTGGCGAAAACTAAAAGCCTTAAATTATAATAATTGTTTACTATATATATATATAAAAGAAAAGAGTATAATTGTTTTTAGAATAAGGAAAGAATCTTGTAGAAAAACTGTTCATCTAATAAATGTATAATCAATAGTTGAAGTTCTGTTAGAATTAATGTAACCTAATTCTTAACGTATTAAAATGATCATATATCCACATTTAATCTTTATCAATAGTTAATACTAGCTCAAATCTAAAGAAGGCCATTTTTTCTAAATATTGAAATTGATTTTTTTTAAAGATGGCTTTGGTTTTTTTCTCTGCTAGGGTTTAGAGTCGCGTCGCTATTCTGAGCCCTCCTGTCCTTTCAGAACACATTTGCTATGGGAAATCCTTTAGTATTTATGACCCCAACCACCATTAGCCCAGTAGTTGATGTTGGTGTTGTTTTGGTGATGCATAACAATGGCGCCTCTAAGCAAGAGACCTCACAAGTTTTTTCCCAAAGTGTTTTACGAGTTATGTCTCAGCCTAATATTTTTTTCACATACATGAGTTTGATGATGCCTATTCCCGGCTTGAAACACATAATCTTATTGGCTACTTTTTAGGTCGCAACCCTCCTGAAATGTGATGAAGGATTGGGTTGCAAAAGCCTGGACTCCTCATGGAATCCATTTGGATGGCATTCAGAGTCTCACAAAAGGTTTCTTTTTGTTTCACTTTTCCAATCCCACTCATGTGGATGCCATTTTTGCCAAAGGACCCTGGAATATTAGGGCTTCCCTTTTAGTTTTCTAACGCTAGTCTCAATACTTTTCTGTCTCTGACAACAAAAACTAAAAGTTCCTGTGTGGGTTGAGTTCCCTAGTCTTCCTCTACCTTGTTGGCCTTTCATGCATGTCATTACGTAAATGCTAGGTAGGGTTATTTGTAGTGAGCATGACAATTTTCTCAATCCTCGGCCTCAAAAGAGGCTCTGGATTGAGGTCTACCTTTCCAGAGACCTTAAAGAGTCTATTGAGATCCAGGTTGGTGAAACCATCTTCTCTCAGAAGGTGCTTTACCTCAACCTTCCCAACACTTGTTATTGTTGTCAATCCGTAGAGCACAAGATCAAGGACTACCCTTTGGAAGTACCTTGTCCTAAACCTCCTCCTAAGGATTCTGGTTCGCGGCTTGCTGATTCTGGTAAAAAAGAGGACACTAAGAAAGACTACTGGGTAACAGTTGACCGCAAGAACAAGCAGGTTAAGCCTGCCTCTTTGGCTTCCACTTTGCAGTCGCCACCTCCTCCTGGTGTGGCTCGAGTTTCTTCTCATGCTGAAAATAATGATCCCATTTCAAACCCTAGCCAGCAGGGGATGAAGACCTTTGATTCTGCTATTAACCCTCCTTGGGTTCGCATACCTCAGCCAGCTTCCACGATTTCCAACCCTCCCATTTTCTGCTTCTCTCGCAGCCCTGATGGGCGTGTTGAGGCTGCACTGGAGGGCATTTCAGAAAAAAACACAGAAATATTTCCATGGAGCCTCCTGGGAATGATTTCTCTCCAGCTTATTTGTCAAATACTTTTGCTTCCCTTGGGGATGGTGATGGTATGGACGACACTGTTTTCTCATGAAGTACATCTCATGGAATGTTAGGGGTCTGAAAGACCTTCCTAGAAAGTATTATGTAAGGGATGTGCGTCGTCGTGTTAGTCATCTGGATGTTTTATGCCTCCAGGAAGTTAAAATTTCTAGTTTTTTCTTGATGTTCTTGCAAAGTTATTTAGCCTAAGAGCCTTGCTCTATGTTCTCAACACGAAGCTGGTTGAGGTGGAGTTGTTACTCTCCTCTCTCCTTGTTGGCATTGTGTTTTAATCAATCATGGCTCGGATCCCATGCAAAGATCTGTTTGGGCCACTTTCATTATTGAGAATCATTCTTTTGGCATAGTTACTGTTTATGCTCCGAATGATGTTGTTGAAAGATCTTACCTTTGGCGTTGGCTTGCGAATTCTCTGCCACCTGCAACTTGGCTTTTTTGTGGTGACTTTAATATGGTTGAAGTGGCTTCTGACAAGGATGAAATTTTGCCTTTTCAATGGATAGTTGGTGAATGGGAAGCCTGGTATTACATGTGTAATAAATTGGGCCTTTTTTATCCCAATATTGGTCGCCACCGTCCTGATGGAGTTTGGGACTGTGGTCAAATTTTAGAGCCTCTTTTATTAGAATTCATAAATGGCTTGATCGTGCAATGATTTTGACACAATTTTTTTTCTCTTTTTCTAAAAAAAAGCTTTGTCGGTTACTCCTCTTGTTGATGTGACCTTGTCAGATCACTTCCCCATTCAATTTAATATTGTATGGCAGACAGCTAAGTCTTGATCTCCCACCACTCAGTTCTTTTTTAATACTTTTGTTCTCAGCCATGCCTCCATGGTGGCCCACATTCATCGGGTTTGGAACCTTGAGCTTCAACCATCACAATCACCTGGATGAATTCAATGGTGGAATGATGTCATCTGATGTATGGCACACTTTATGCACATTTATGGTAGAAAACTTTCCATCTACCGCTGTAGATCATATGATGCCAACACCAAAGCTCTTTGTGTTGCCACAGATGCCTTAGCTCTCAATCCTTTCAATCAAAGCTTGCAACTTCACCTTACCCTACTGCGTTAGCAGAAGCAAGTTGCATACAATTATGTTGCCAGAGGTGCTCAGATCAAAGCTCGGTTACACTAGTTAAAGGTCGGAGATCAAGCCTCTAAAAAAAATTTGCTGCTCTTCGTGCCCGTCACACCAATGTGGGCATAACCATGATTAAATAAGGTCAATCCCTCCTCATAGAGCTTCCTGATATTCTGTAGGCCTTTGTTCGTCATTACGAACAATTTTTTTCCACTCAGGGATCTTCTCCTACCAGCAATCAAGCTCTTGATGATTGCATTGTTGTCGTGCCTCAATGTGTTTCACTTTCCCAGCAAGCTTTCTATGATCAGCTTCTCACCCTGCAAGATCTTTGTGAAGCTGTCTTTTCCATGGTTGATGATAAATCCCCAGGTTGTGATGGCTTTCCCTGTGAGTTTTATAAAACACTTTGGGATGTCGTTGGTCCTAATTTACACTAGGTCTACCTCGAAGCTTATCACTCCCAGTCTCTGGGGGACATTATCAACAAAGGAAACATTAAATTCATTCCCAAGTTTGGGGATCCTGAGGATATTTTCAACTGGCGTCCTATTACCTTGCTCAATGTCTCATCTAAGATCATCACTAAGGCTTTGGCTCTCAAGATCTGTCACATCCTGCCTCAAATTGTTCGGTCAGAGAAAACCAACTTTATCAAATCAAGATTTATTCTTGATAATATCATAGCGGTTTGGGAAGGTATGGGATGGGCTCGTAAGTCTCAACAGAAAATCCTTTTCCTTAAAATTGATTTTCTAAAGCTTATGACTGCATTGAATGACCTTTTATTATCGCTATGCTTCACGCTCTTGGTTTTGGCCCCATATTTCTTCAATCTATGCAGATGCTTTTTTGGGATGCCTATGCTTGCATCACCAATAATGGCTGACAATCTTCTACCTTTGGGCTCTTCAAATCCATTCGGCAAGGCTGTCCTTTAGTTCCTGCCTGTTATATTATGGTGATTGATTAGGAAAGTGATTTACCTTTTTTTGAGTCTTATTTTCGGCCAATTTCTTGACCGACATGTTCTAACCCTAAAGTGACATAAATTTTGTATAAATTGGCTTAGGGTTAGGGTTTCATTATTATGTTATATATTTTACGGCAGTATTGAGCTGTGACGGATCTACGCATTGCGATCTGATTGTAATCACTGGATAAGAATAATATTAGACTTTGTTGTTTGGTGGACGTAGCCCAGGGATTGGGTGAACCATGTTAAATCTTTGTGCCTTGTGTTATCTTCTGGTTTGGTTTATTATTCTCTGTTATAGATTATATTTCTGCATGTAATTGTCATTTTTGCCTTGTTAATCCTAACAAGTGGTATCAGAGCCAGGTTGTTTTCAGTTATCCTCTATAGGGAGGTCTCACGATTGAGTGGGAGTCTCATGGTCAAGTGGGAGTTATGGCAGACAAGGGTAGGTTGAAGGTTGGAAAGTTTAATGGGAAAAACTTTTAATTATGGAAAATACAGATGGAGGACTATCTCTATCAGAAGGATTTATGGCGACCTTTGGGAGGAGTGTCCAAGAAAGATCCAGCTATGTCTCAGGAGGACTGGAACATTCTGGATAGAAAGGCACTGGGCAGCATACACTTATGCCTAGCTCAAACAGTGCTATTTAATATTACGAAAGTAACGACAACTGAAGAGTTGATGGAATCCCTAGCAAAGTTGTATGAAAAGCCTTCTGCTTCGAATAAGGTATTTCTTATGAAGTGCTTATTTAATATGAAGATGGTAGAAGGTGGGTCAGTGGTTGATCATTTAAATGAGTTTAATACAGTTACTAGTCAATTATCCTCTGTGAATATTAATTTTGATGAAGAAATTAGGGCTCTCTTGATTCTGTGTTCTTTGCCAGAAAGCTGGAATAGCTTGATAATGGTCATTAGTAACTCTGTTTCTAATATGAACACCCTAAAATTTGATGATGTTATTGGTGTTATTCTGAGCAAGGAAATTTGTAGGAAAAGCTCAGGTGTATCTACATCAGGTAGCGTGTTGAATGCAGAAAGTAGAGGCAGAACAAGAGATAGAGGAAACAACTCTGGAAATCATGGGAAATCATGAGGGAAGTCAAAGGGAAAGAGGTCTCAATCAAGAGGACCTAGTGACTACTGGTACTGTGGAAAACCAGGTCAAAAGAAGAAACATTGCTGGTCTCACAAAAAAAAAGAAGTAGACAAACAAGAAGGCAATAAGGAGGCAAATGTGGTGAGTAATAAATCTGACGATGATGTTTTGGTCCTTTCCCTTGAAAATGTTGATGATTCATGGGTTCTAGATTCAGGGGCTTCTTTTCATGCTACACCCCATAGGAGTTATTTTATTGATTATGTCCAAG
>MU224474.1:2135395-2180324 GCA_018584345.1 Thuja plicata | reverse complement strand
AAAAATCAAGAATGGTTTCTAAACTACTACATGAAACTAAATATAAGAACATCAACTAACCCAATAATTCATGAGCTCCTTCATACATTATGGAACCTTCATTTTATCTCTTTGAATTTTGCAACAATAGCTCCAAACAGGAGTAGAATGGTAACAATAAAGTTCTAACAAGTCGCAATATACCTGAACTATGAACATCATCAAAAGTATGGATTCTCCTTGATTGAATACACTTTCAATAAAGAAAGAAAGTCTCTCTAGTGATCTAACTAATCCTAAGGAAGGCTCCAGCATATTAGAACTCAGTAAACCACCAATGGTTGTCAAAGATTTGCACTCAATTGGACTCACTAAACCACCTATTTGACCTAGAAGTGATCGGAGGTAGGAGATTTAAGAAACCCTTGGATTAAGGCTTTAAAAGTGCTAAATTTGGGGATTTTGGGGTTCTCGGTGGACTGAGCCCTATTCCTTTAAGGTTTGTTCATTTTTAGACATTATTAAAGACTGATGAAGGTTTGGAGTCTTTGGAGTGCAAGGAGTCTATGGTTTCTTTTTTATTTGTGGTCTTTTTAAGCATTTCTGAAGCCATAGTGTGTATACAGTCACACCTGGTCTAAAAGAGTCCATAGAAAATTGACTGTAGAAAGACCACTGCCCTAGTTTATGCCAAAAATGGTCTATAGATGACTGTCACATGATTTATTTCAGATTTCTCCACCAAATGATCTCAGACCTGTCGTAATTGAAAGCTATGACTCCAGGTAGACTTCCTATGGAGTTAGATTTGACATTCCAATCCACACGAAGTCGACAGAAAACAAATACCAATAACAAAAATGTTAAAAACCTGCCAGCAAATAGCAAATACATGATGCCCTAGCACATTGCTCACAAGCCCTAAGTAGGTAACCAATAAAACAATGCCAAACAAATGCAGAGTAAGGAAATCCTTACAGGCGGTCCTCCTTTTACACCAAATCACAGCGGCAATAGCTCGCAGGAAGGCGGTCCTCCTTTTACACCAAACCACAGTGGAAACCCTTGCAGGCAGGTAATCCTCCTTTTTCTCTCACCAAATAAAACTTCAAACATTCGCAGGCTCCAGCTCCTTCGCGCTCCCAACTTAAAACCAAACAATGAAATGAGATGCAAAATATTTTTTAGGCTCCAGCTCCTTCACGCTCCCAAATTAAAACCAAACAATGAAATGAGATGCTAAATCTTTTTTCTTTTTAAATTTATGCCCGTGTTGGTCAAAATTTTGACCTATATGGTATTGGTCGAAATTTAAACTAACACAGGCATGGATTAAAAAAATAAGAAGAAGTTTTCCTTCTATAATCTGACCAACCTAAATCTTTTTAACTGATGGTCGAAATTTTTGGTAGAAAAATGAGGTCAAATGTAGTAGTGAATGGACTCCTTGCTGAAAAATTAGACTTGGGATTTATGTAAGTTACATGTAGGTAAAAGGGATTTGCAGAATAAATGGGTTTACAGGTTGAAAGAAGAAGATGGAGGTAAGAAAAGATTTAAAGCCAGATTAGTCGTAAAAGGATTTGCACAAAAACATGGTATTGATTTTGATGAGATATTTTCTCCAGTTGTTAAAATGACTTCTATTCGTACTATTTTAAGTATTGTGGCTACTAAAGATTTGCATTTAGAGTAGCTTGATGTTAAAACAACTTTTCTTCATGATGATTTGAATGAAGAATTATATATGGTACAACCATGGGGATTTGAGGTCAAGGGTAAGGAGAGTTTAGTGTACAAATTGCAGAAAATTTTATATGGATTGAAGCAAGAACCTCGATAATGGTATATTAAGTTTGGTACTTTTATGAATGAGAATGGATACACTCAATGTGATTCTGACCATTGTCTTTATTTCAAGAGGTTAAATGAGGACAGCTACATTATTTTATGTTTATATGTTGATGATATGCTTGTAGCTGGGTTTAACATGGATCATATTAAGGGGTTGAAAAAATAGTTAGCAAAATATTTTTCTATGAAGGATTTGGGGGCAACAAAACAAATCCTTGGCATGAAAATTTGCAGAGATAGGAAGAACAAAAAATCAACTCTATCTCAAGTTGATTATGTTGAAAAGGTGTTGCAAAGATTCTCCATGAAGGATGGCAAAGTTGTCACTACACCTTTGCTTGGTCATTTGAAATTGACTAAGTAGATGTGTCCAAAGACACCAGAAGAAGAGGCTAAAATGGCCAAGATACCTTATGCTTCAACTGTAGGGAGCTTAATGTATGCTATGGTCTGTACTAGGCTAGACATTGCACATGCAATGGGAGTCGTTAGCAGGTATATGAGTCACCCTGGGATTGAGCATTAGAATGCAATCAAATGGATTCTTAGATATTTGAGAGGTACATCTAATAAGTGTTTACACTTTGGGGGCTCTACTACTACTGTTCATGGTTATGTTGACTCAGATTTGGAAGGAGATATAGATGCCAAGCGGAGTACTACAGGTTATGTATTTACTGTTGGTGGGACAACAGTGAGTTGGATTTCTCGGTTACAAAAGGTGAGTGCTTTATCCACTACAGAGGCAGAGTATGTTTCTGCTACTGAGGCAGCCAAGGAGATGATATGGCTTCAATTCTTCATGGAAGAATTGGGACATCCACAGGCGGATAACTATTTGTATTCAGACAGTCAGAGTGCCATTCATCTTGTGAAGAATTCTGCTTTGCATTCAAAGACAAAGCACATACAGTTGTGGTATCATTTCATTCGGTCAGTTTTGGATGATGGGCAGTTAAAGCTGGAAAAGATTCATATAGATGATAATCCAGCGGATATGTTTACAAAGGTTGTAACGAGGGAGAAGCTGAATTCTTGTTCAGTTCCGGTTGGTCTTCTAGATTGAATAGAGTAAGAGAACAACAGAGTCCAGGAAGGTTGGATCCAGTGGGAGCTTCACAGGGTAGTGGTTTAGCTACAAGATCAGTCTCCAAGTGGGAGAATTGTTAGTTTATGTGGAGTCTGATCAGTCCCCAAGTGGGAGATTGCTATATTTCTTGACCGACATGTTCTAACCCTAAAGCGACATAAATTTTGTATAAATTGGCTTAGGGTTAGGGTTTCATTATTATGTTATATGTTTTACAGTGGTATTGAGCTGTGGGGGATCTACGCATTGTGATCTGATTGTAATCACTGGATAAGAATAATATTGGACTTTTCTATTTGGTGGACGTAGCCCAGGGATTGGGTGAACCACGTTAAATCTTTGTGTCTTGTGTTCTCTTCTGGTTTGGTTTTTTATTCTCTGTTATAGATTATATTTCTACATGTAATTGTTTGCCTTGTTAATCCTAACACTACCTTGTATGTTCTGGTAGCCAAGGGCTTTGACTATTTTTTAGCTCATTCCATTTCTCTGGGCCGTGTTCGTGGGATTGCTTTACCTGATTCTACCCAGCAATTGGTCAATGTCCATTTTTTTGATGATTCCTTTCTCACTATTGAAGAGGATGAAGAAAATATCAAGGCATTCTTGCAGTGTTTAGACACTTTTTGCCTGGTTTCTGGTTCAGCCATCCAGTGGCATAAAACCTTGTGTTACAGGCAGTCTTCCCTTCCTGATCCACTCTGGTTTTCTCAGTTTGGATGGTACAAGATTCAAATTGGGGAAATTTTTTGTTTCCTTGGTATTCTTTTTGCTTTCCAATCCTCTTCTACTGAATTATGGAATGTTGTGTTATCTAAAATTGAGAAGAAGCTTACCTATTGGATTACCAAGCCGCTCTCTCTCGCTGGAAAGTTTCAGATTTGCTCCAAGGTCTTGGCTACTATGCATGTTTAATACTCTTCTTGTTGGGCTCCTTCAAAAGCCTCCTACAAGAAGCTCGAGAAATTGCTAAGGGATTTTCTTTAGGCCTCTGGCACTGACCAACATGGATTTCACAGAGTTGTTTGGGATTTTTGTTGTCTTCCTAAGGCCTTCGGTGGACTTGGCTTACTCGACACTCAGAAACAAGGCCTGGCCCTTTGTGCAAAATGGATTGTGTGATGTCTCACAGGCGATGAGGCCTAGAAAATTCTACTTCGACATTGCATTTCTTCTGGGTATCCCTTGCACAAGCCGTCTTGGAAGGAGATTGGGTTTCAAACCCTTCTGGTTATGAAGCACCCTGTTCAAATCCAAGGTAATTTTGTTGTCAAAAGTATTTGGAGAGCCTGGGAATTTTTCAAGCCTTGGCTTCACTGGGTTGGCAATGACTTCCGTGATGGTCTTTCTTTCAATCAACAGAACATTTGGTGGTCCCCTCTTTTTGCTCAACAAGGGCTTCCTCTGGCCAAAATCCAGGGGATAAGTGCTCTTCATTTTCAAAGATGTGGCATTCAAACGCCCAAGGATTTGTTTTCCAGAGCCACCATGAGTCTCCACTCTTGGGATGATCTTTGTGTTCAGTTCCGGCTCACTCGTCCAGATCGTCATACTTTTGACTTGCTTGACTCTGCTATTTCGCCGCATGTCTTGCATAAACTTGGAATTCAGTCAGTTAAACCTTGGTGGAAAGACTGGAAATGGTACCCTGATATGCCATTTACCATCTACAAACCCAAGCTTGGGTACACTTGGCTTGTGCCTCATTTTCCTATGATTGATTCTCTCAATCATCATTGGCATCTTTCTTCTTCCCAGAAGACCTGGAGTTGGCGTTTCCGCACTATTTGGGATGCTATTACTGAACCCAAAATTTCTCATTTTTCTTTGTGTCTGCTTTACCAGGGTTTGCCTTTGGGAGCTCGGCTCTGGCACTTGGGTGTGCCTGATCCCAAATGCCCATTTTGTGGGCATTTTGAAACCATTATGCATATTTTTTGGTTCTATCGATGGGCCCAGAACTATTGGAGATGGATTCATAGCTTTTTTATGTCATTCCGGCCTGAGCCTTTCCCTTGACATATGGCTCTCCCTGGTGATTCACCCAGAATGCCTTCCCAGTATACCCAGATTTGGCATGCTTTTAGGATGGAGATTTTGTTTTCCCTATGGAAAGACCGTAATCATGTTATTTTTACTCACATCTTTCTGGATGTCAATGTTTCTCTTTATGCTAAGGCATGTTTATGTAATAATGTCATGATGCAAATTCAAGTACAAGCTGACAAGGTGGTCCTTGAGGTCACCCACTTGCAGGAGCTGTTGCAACATTGGGATAATTCCCCATTTACTATGGCTCAAGTGCCACTGGATTCCCTCTCAGCTAACCACACACCACTCCGAGGCCAGCATCATAGTTAGAGTTCCTCGGCCAGGTGCTCTAGAACTCTGCACTTTTGGCATCGCCGCTCTGCCTCTCCTCCTGCTAGGAGGGCCTTGGCTACTGGATGGCCTCCTCTACTTCTTTCTACTACTTCTTGGCCAATGACCAATGTTCCTATGTGGCCTTCTACCACTTCTGATAAAATCCCTCACTTGGCTCTTACTATCTCTCCCTGGCGGGAGGAAGGAGAACTGGAGAATGAAGAAAAAGATACAGATGATGGGTGGTCACTTCCCGAATAGACCCCTGGGCCCAATGTTTTTGGTAATCCTAATGATAAAGATCCCCCTCCCTCTTCTGCTACTGCTCTCCCAGGTTGAGGGCTTTCTTTAAAAGCTTTTTTGGTGAATAGTTGTATGTTTACGGCGTTATGTCGAGTGACTCTTTGCAGGGTGATTTTTTATCCCCCGGTCCTTTTTGTGAATATTGTACTCTTTTTATATATTAATTGAAAATGTCTCTATTCATTAAATATTAAAATTAATAATAATGTTATAATTGAAATAATAATTTAGACATGGTAATATATATATATATATTACATGAATAACAATAATAGATCAATATTAATATTAAATATATTTAAATTGCAAACACATAAGAGCTAATTTAGATAATTGTTATTGATATTAACATCTACTCCGTATAAGAAGAAATATTAACTTGTCATAAAGAAAATCACATCAATTGCCATTATGAAAGCCTTAAACACCTACACACCAACTCATACATATAAAAAACATGAAACATGAATAGTCATAAGGTAGGGAGCTACATCTTCCCCCCTTAGAACTCTACTTACTCTTGAAAGTTGCAAGGCTAAGATAAAAACATATAAAACCTTTATATGTGTGTGTGTGTGTGTGTGTGTGTGTGTGTGTGTGTTAAATTTGGCCTTGTTATTCAACCATACAATTCAACATAGTCCTTGTTCATCAGCCACACAGAAGTGAATATGAGTTATTCACCCTGCATGCATGTATGATTCAACCTGTTTTGTTCTTTCGATATGGGGTTTCAAATAGCTCTCAGAATGAGAGTCTCACAACCATAGACCAATCTAAGAATGAGGGATTTTTCTCCATGAATGTAATACAATGCAAGATTAATCTAAGAATTGAAAGATGCAAGATTAATCTAAATGAATTTAAACTCTGTCATGATTAGAAATATGAGATTATTCTAAGAAAAATGAAGCTATTCTATTACAAATGGGAGCTAAATGTAAATGAGATTATGAGCTAAAATGAAGCAGCAATTCTTTATTCTAACAATGCATAAAAATGATTGAAGTTTTGAATGAGAAATGTGAGCTCTTTTATAGATTGAGAGTCTGCTCAGAATAGAAAGTTTCCTTTTTGAAATAAAACAGATAGAAAAGCTAGTTCAAAATAGAAAATTTTCTTTAAAAGAAAATAATGAACTGTTTTCTCTTTGTTTTTAACTGTTTTCTTTTTTATTTTAATTGTTTTCTTTCTCTTTAAAGCACAGTTAATTCAAAGTTTCCATTTCTGAATAGGAGAGAAGATTTTTGAGAGAATATTTAATTAATTAATTAGAATGTGACCTCATAAATGTGTTTTTCTCAATTATCTAAATAATTAAATTCAATTATTGAAATGAGGATATTTATTTAATAATTAAATATTATTTAATTCTTTTTTATGTGTTTTAGCTAAAAGGGGTGAATTTAATTTAATTAAAGTGCTAGGACTTTATAATTAAATTAATTCAATCATAGGGTTTGTTTAGCCAATTGATATTTTAGGAATTAAATATAATGTTATGATTAATGCAGATTTAGGGTTTTTTGCATTTGACACTCAGGTCGAGTAGAGTCAATCAGAACTCAGAATTGCCTAGTACAATAAGACTTTGATGATTCAGAAGAATGACAAATGCAACAAAATTGCTTAGGGTTGCACGATGCCAATTTTGGGGTGTTACATTTTGCCCATCTTTGAATTGATGTGCGAGTAGCGCATTGATTCAAAGAATAGTCTGATGTTTGAAGCACAAAAGAATAGATTTCAAAAATTAATGATGCAAATATCGATTGATGAAGATTTCAGAGCCATCTCCAGAACAGAGCTTGACTCTCCGAAGTCTAGGTTAGGTTGCCAAGACGCTAGTCAAGTAGAGTTTTTGAGGGTCATCTCCAGAATGAAGCTTGATCCTCAGGGATCTGGGTTAGATTGCCCCATACCTAATAGATTAAGATTTCAGGAATCATCTCCAGAACAAAGCTTGATCCTCAGGGATCTAAGTTAGATTGCTCAGATACCTAATAGATTAAGATTTTGAGGATCATCTCTAAAATGAAGCTTGATCCTCAGGGATCCAAGTTAGATTGCTTAGATACCTAATAGATTGATATCTTTCAAAAGATTGTCTCCATAACGAGGCTCAACCTTCAGGAGTCAGGGTTAGATTGCCCCGATACCTGTCCATAAAAAGATAGTCAATATAGGTTTTAGGACTATCTCCAGAACGAAGCTTAGTCCCCCAATATCTAGGTTAGATTGCCTAGACACTGGTTAGATCGAGTTTTAGAATCATCTCCAGAATGGAGCTTGATTTTCAAGAGTCAGGGTTAGATTGCCCCAATTCCCAATAGATGAGTTTTCGAGAACCATCTCCAGAACAGAGCTTGATCCTCAAGAATCTAAGTTAGATTGTTTAGATACTTAATAGATTGAGATTTCTGAGAATCATCTCCAGAACGAAGCTTGATCCTCAGGGATCTAAGTTAGATTGCCCCGATACCTAATAGATGACAAGATGTAAGGAACAGAGATGCCCTTATTGATTGTGGAGTATCCAGTTTTGACTATGATGTATAAAAAACTGAACATGCCCCAAGTGATGAGATGCCCCTAGCAATGAGGACTTTTAAATTTAGATCAGATTGATTGAAAAATAGATTTAATGATTTAATCATCCTACCCCCTCGGGAGCGAAATGGAAAGATGACACGTCATATGATGATTAAGAGTGAGAAATCACAGATAGATGTTAAATCAGAGATCAAGAAGAACTTAGAATAGATTATGGAAGAATTTAGAAGATTCTGAATCAATTTTGAGTGATTTCAAGGTCTGGTTGACCAAGTTTGACTAGGGTTGACCAAAGTTGACTTTTGATTAAAAAAAGTCAAAGATTTGAGAAAATATTGATTAGATATGATTCTGACAAGAAATCGATGTCAGAAAGTTGATTGCACAAGCATCTGATCGTGTTAGTCCCAAAAATTGTAAAATACAATTTTGAGCGATATAGGAGTGTCAGATTTCAATTTTGATCCCAGAAATGGAACACTTTTAAAAATTAGATTCTATTTCAAATCATTTGGAATTGAAGAATGAGAGCGAGGATCAAACACTTGTGCAGTCGTGATGAAGCCAGGACGTTGAAGAAGAACTCCCCAATGTACAAATCAAGGAGAACACAATGAAGTGAGCATCGAATTGCTACCATAATGCAAGTCTAGAATGAAAATGTAGTCCTATGCTAGATGCAATTCCTAGGACATGATTGTGAGACCCATCGGATAGTTGTCATCATTCATTGAGAATTTTTCGAACATCAGAGTCGATACAATCCTTACTGGTGCCAATGCAACTATAAGAATATGAATATGACTTTCATCGGATAAAATGTAGGAAACACACGTAAGCACCAGGGAACAAAAGCCAAGATGACCTGAACATTGTTTCCAGTTGATATTGCAAGAGTACACTAGTATCGAGGATTCAAAGCCAAGATAACCATGAGTGCAATCATGCATAAACAAACAGATCAATAACAGTCAAGGAGATAGTACCGACCTCACCATGACGTACAAATAAACAAGATTGAGGGATGTGAGACTTTTCCACCTTAATGCGGGAGCTCTAATCACATACACCCTATTTATTTGACATTGTCGGATCATTAGGACTACACCAACAAGTAGTAGAAAAGTAAAATATCAATGAAATCCATGAGAACAGACAACATACAAAGAAAGATTTAATCATAGCGCAGCCAGTTTCAAAGTTTTTGAATATGTATGTGTATGAGGTGTAGAAAAACACCATTGTGCTTGTGAGTGCATTATGTTTGATTGTTATCGATAGAGGTTTACGTTTAAGATATCCAATGTATGTTGAAAAACACAGATCTGTCCAAAGATAGTGTTAAAAAATAATGTTTTATGGTGGTGTTGAAAAACACCAGTTTGTGTCAGTAGCGAGGTGTCCTACAGAAGTGACAAGATTACTGAATCGGGTGTAAACCAAAGATGTGATCAAATGGGGGACCCATGCCCCCAAGTAACGATGACTAACTTGATGAATGGTGCGAGGGCAAACCAGATTTGGTTGCCCCCAGGCGTATGGCGCTGAAATAGTGTTAAGTCAGTAGGGTTCACAAAGGAACTAAAGTGTCACGAAAGTGACTGAAAGCTATGTACAAGCTAAAGCAAAGAATCGTCAAGACTAAGTATCGATAGATAGAGCGTTTGAGTATAACTCCAACTGTAATAGATGCGAGCAATCACAATAGTACAGTGACAGTAGACAGACACAGTGAGAACCATTGGTGACTAATGTTAAGGAGATTCTCAAGGAGAGAGATCTCAGTACAAGCAAAGCGACCGTAGGTAGACGTAGTGAGAACCACTGGTGACTGTTGTGAAGTAGATCCCAAAAGGTGATAGGACAATGCCCCCTAGACTAGGAGAGTTTCCCCAAGAGTATGACCAGTTTCAATCCATGTAAGTTGGTATCTTGACAGGTAACTGAAAGCATGTGGAAAAGCAAATGCAAATAGGAAAGCGGGAAAAAAGGAAAGAAAATGTGTAAAGCCAAGTGTTGCTCCGATAGATATAGCAATGTGGAACAAGAAACGCCTGTTTACTAGGTTTTCACCTTCTCGGTAGATTTTTTTTTTTTTTTACTACCATGACGCCTGTTTGCCAGGTTTTCATCATTGACACCTTTTTTTTTTTTTTCTTTATCTTTTTTTGTATTTTTCAATTTTTTAATTTTTTTGTATTTTTAGAATATTTTTTTTTTTTGGAGATACATAAAAGTGCCTATCGCTAGGTTTTCATTAAGATGATCATTTTTTAAGACTTTTTATGATTTTTAGAATTTTTTCAGGACTTTACTATATACATGAGCACACCGAAGATGTCTTAGCTGTAGAACCATTTTAGATGAAGAGCGTTGATGGGATCTTTGAGTTGTTCCCCTTTAGTAGTAGAAATTTGATAAGTGCCAGACCTAAACACTGCAGTGACAACATACAGACCAAGCCAATTTAGTTCAAATTTTTCTTTCTGGACCCGATGTTGTTGATTCTTAGGGTTCTCCCTCAGAACGAGGTCACCCAGTTGGAAGTCCCTTGGTCAAACCTTCTTTTTATAGCTCTTGGACATCCTTTTCTGATATGCTCTAAGGTGATCAAATGCCACTTTCCAACGTTCATCAAGTAGTTCTAGCTCTTGTAGCCGAGATATTCTATTATCATCATCAATAATGAGGCCTTTCAGAAAGACTCGTAGAGAAGGAATATCAACCTCAATTGGTAACACAACATCTGCTCCATAAACCAAAGCATAGGGCGTAGCCGCTGTTGGTATTCTTATGCTTGTCTTGTATGCCCAAAGATCAGGATTGATCTGGAGATGTCAATCTCGTCTAGATTTGTGAACTATGCGATGCAGAATTTTAAGGATTGTCTTGTTTGATGCTTTTGCCTGTCCATTACCCTGAGGATAATAGATGGAAGACCAATGCTGAGTAATTTTAAACTTAGAGCATAGCTTTGTCAAATATTTGTTTTTGAATTTCCCCCATTATCAGTGATTATTGCAGAGGGTACACCATACTTGCAGATGATATAATTGAGAATGAACATTGCTACTGATTTGCCATTGGCAACGGTGAGAGGGACTGCCTCCACCCACTTGGTAAAATAGTCTATATATGTGATGATGAACTTATGTCCATTTGAGGATGAGGGATAAATATAACCCACCAGGTCAAAGGCCCATTGTTGAAATGGCCAGAAAGTAATGAAAGGAATAAGCTCCTTGGCTGGAGCATGAATCAGATTTCCATATAGTTGACACTATTTGCAAGACTTAGCAAACTGTGTAGATTCTTTTTCCATATTTGGCCAATAGTAACCAACTCTAATAAGTTTACGAGCCAGTGTTAGGTCATTTGAGTGGGACCCATAGATGCCTTCATGCACCTCTACTAATGCACACTTGGACTCATCGGGTTCTAAACACCTAAGGAGGGTACCGTCTAGACCGTGCCTATACAAGTCGTTAGCGATGATGACAAACTATGAAGCACTGCAGATTAAGTGACATTTCTCATTCTGGGTGTAAGTGTCTAGAATAATCTGGTCATGAAGGTAGGAATAAATATGATGGTAGCGGGATGAATCATGTCCAATGACAGAACAGATCATCCAAGAATTAGGGGAATCGTAGGCTGGGTGGCGTAACGTCTCCACTAGGAATTCATGTCAGAAATCATTTTTTGACATCTGTAGCATGGAAGCAAGAGTAGCCATTGCATCTGTCGCTTTATTATATTCCCTTGGAACTTGTTGAAATGTGATGTGAACAAAATACTTTCTGAGGTCGTCAACCAACCATTTATAAGGCACCAGCTTGTCATCTTTTGTCTGATAGATATCATTTATTTGATTGATGACTCACTGTGAATCTCCAAGGACATTGAGCTCGTCCACTTTCCACTCAAGTGCAATCTTCATACCATTGATCAAGGCTTTGTACTCGGCAATGTTGTTTGTTCAAGGAAACAACATCTTGTATGCTTTTGGTAAAGAGTACCTTTGAGATGTGATGAATAGAATCCCAGCACTTGACCCCTATTGTGTGAATGAACCATCAAAGAACATAGTCCAGGAGTGATGTGTGAGAAGTAATATGGTCTCATTTGAAAATTTGATGGTCAATGGTTGATGATCCACTAGAGGTGCTTCCGCTAGATGATCTGCAATCGCTTGCCCCTTGATGGCTTTTCTTTCTACATACTCAATATCAAATTCATTGAGAAGCATGACCCATTTATCTAGTCTACCTGTGAAGGTAGCTTTACTGAGAAAATATTTCAGAGGATCAATTTTAGCAATAAGACGTGTAGTATGAGCCAACATGTAGTGTCACAATTTTTGTGAACCAAATACCACTGCGAGGCAAGCCTTCTCTATAACATAATAGTTTGTTTCATATGAGACTAGAGTTTTACTAAGGTAGTAGATAGCCCTTTCTTTTTTGTTCTGATCTTCTTGAGCTAATAGGACACCCAGTGATGTATCCGTAGTAGAGATGTAAAGTATAAGAAGCCTCCCATGAATAGGAGGCATCAATATTGGCGGGTTCGCAAGATACTATTTGATTTGTGTGAACCCATCAACACATTCCTTGTTCCATTGGTAGGTCACACCTTTGTGTAAAGTCTTGGTGAATGGTTGTGACTTGTCTGTCAGTTGTGAGATGAAGCGTCAGATAGACTGTAACCGACCTTGAAGTCCTCTCATTTGTCTGATATTATTTGGTGGTGGAATTTCCATGATAGCTTGAACTTTCGCAGGATCCACTTCGATGCCTTTTGCAGAAATGATATAACTAAGTAGTTTTCCAGATGTTATGCCAAATGCACATTTCTTAGGATTGAGCCTCAGACTGAACTGTTCTATGCAATCTAGTATAGGACCTAGATCCACAAGGTGTTTCTCTCGTTGCATGCTCGTAGCTAGAGTGTGTTCAACATAATCTTCCATTGTTTTATGCATCATGTCATGAAATATGGTGGTGACAGCTCTCTGATATGTAGCACCAACATTTTTGAGTCCAAAGGGCATGACATTCCAACAGAAAGTGCTCCATGCACATGTGAAAGCAGTTTTCTCTTGGTCCTCTGGCGCGATCTTTATCTAGTTGTAGCCAGATAAACCATCCACGAGTGAGTACATTTCATATCCTATTGTCATATCTACAATCATATCAATATTGGGCAATGAAAATTCATCCTTAGGACATGTCTTATTCAAGTCTCCGAAGTCTTTTTTATCATATTTTGATACTGGAACAATGTTAGAGATCCATTTTGCATAGTTAATTGCTTTGATAAACATTGCCTTAAGAAGTTTCTCCAATTCAGCTTTGACAAGTAGAGACACATGTGGATGCATTTTATGAAGCTTTTGTTTGACAGGCTTGACGCCTGGTGCAATGGACAAGTGGTACATGATTAGATTAGGATCTAATCATGGAATATATGAATATTTCCATGCAAATTTTATCTTTTTACTCTGGAAGAATGTAATGAATTCCTTTCTTTTTGTCTCAGCTAATGATTGTGCCAAATGAATGATTTGAGGTTCAGCTTCTGTACCCAAGTTGACTGGTTGAGTTGGTTCAATTAGCACAAACAATCATTCTTGGAAATGACTCGAAAGCGTATCAAGTATCTCATCTTCGAGCGCTTCAGAGAGGTTTTTACCCTTGGATACATCCTTGATTTTGACTTTTTTAGGCTCTGACACTGTCACAATGTGGTTTTCACCATCAGAGCGCCTATTTTTTCTTCTTTTGATTTTGTGACTGAGATACTTGATATCAGCCTTAGTCATGTTGACACTTTCTTCACTAGTGGAGGACGTTACAGGTTTGACAACATTGAGGTAACAAGCAAGAGAGTAATCATTCTAGAACGTAAGGACTTCATTAGATGAGGAGGGAGAGTTCCAGTCTATAAGCTCAGGATGGCGGAGTGAAAGAGAAGTGACAGGTTCAAATGTGTTCATGGTATAATCATCAAAAGCATGGACAAGCAAGTCGAGACCTAGAGCAATCTCATCCAAAGGTGTAGTCGAATTCCTTTGACTCCTAGCAACTGTAGTAGATGACACGTTAACATCGATGGAATCAGACTCGTTTGACCTTACACTAGACCCTTCACCTATGTCAAGAAGGTTTTCATGCATGTGAACTGTATCCATATCTCTGTCAGAGGTGGCATATGACAAGCTGTCAAACTCATATTCATGAGAGTCTGTTTCATCATTAGGTGTCATATCAAGAACAAGAGTGAAATCAACCCTTTGTCCCCAGTTCAGATGAGTTCTTCCTAAAACTTTTGCTATGGTTAGATGAGTGCCTTTTGACCTGGGTATCTCATCAGTGTTTGCAACATCATCTACTTCCTGTTTAGTGAGAAGTGGCTGGGATTCCTGTTCAAACTGCTCTTGAAAGTGTGGTGGTATGTGTGTGCTAAAATGTTGACACACTTCTATGAATTATTCCATCCAAGGTTGCTCAAGAATGAGGCCTCAAATATCGATCCATAGCTCTCTAGTCATGGAGTGCAAATGTTTGAAAGTGAGGCCCTCAGATTTGACCTAGTTAGTGCCTATGCAAGTATACTATAAAATGAGAGATTCAAATGCATGAAAATTATATCTACTCTATATGATAACAATGCATGAAAGAAAATTAATCTAAATGATAACAATGCATGATTAATCTATGAAAGGAGATACAAATGCAAATCTAATCTATGAAAATAAATATGAATCTAATCTACATGAGTAGCCATGGATGCAACAATAAGAAGACAAGAAGAGAGAAGTTGCAATATCCAAGCTCAATTGCTCAAATCCTCCTTCAAAATTGCTCTCCAAACCTACATCATAACAATACTATGAAAACCTAATATATGAATGATTGATTAATGATTAATGATTATTATTGATTGATGATTATCAAATGAGGAGAGATTTCCTTAAAAAGAAAAGTGAACGATTGAGATTAAGAGGCAAAAAGAAATAATCAATGGTTGAGATTAAGAGACAAAAACCCACCACTTAGGAAGATGTGATGAAAAAGAGATTTTTATTTAATTTATTTCTTTTTTCATCAAATAAAGTGCTTTCAGTGGGGATTTTTAATTATTTAATTAAAAGAGGGGTTTTCTTTCAATTAAATAAATTGGAAGAATTTTATTTAATTAAATGGGAGGAATTTAATTTAATTAAATAAGATGAATTTAATTAAAAGGGAGATTAAATCTTTTAATTAAATAAGATGAATTTTATTTAATTTAAAAAAAAAATTACTTTAATTAAATAAGATAAATTTAATTCAATTAAAAGGGAGATTAAATCTTTTAATTAAATAAAAATGATCAAACCTTAGGAAATATTGAAATAATTTAATAATTGAATTAATTACAATTTCATCAAGGAAATTGATTTGAATTGAAAATATTCCAAAGTATTGATTCAGAAATTTGATAAATTGATAAAATGATAAATGGGGCCCAAATTCTAGGCGACCATTTTAGGGTGCATACATTTACCCCTCTTTGACAAATGTGTGATCAATTCGGGAACACATGTAGTCAAAGAATGCAGTTGAAGTGTGAGGTCGACTTGGGATCACAAAACAACCCAGATGTGTGGTCGATTCGGGAACACATCAGGACAAAAATAAGCACAATTGAAAAAGACAAAGTCAACACCGAAATAAGTAATTGAAATGTCATAGATAAGAATCTCAAGCAAGACTGATATAATTGATAAAGCTAAATCAAAGATTGATGTTTGATAGGTACCGCCCCCTTGTGATCAAAATTGAAATGAGATAGGGGAGAAATAACAAATTAATAAATTTGATCAAATCGAACTAAAGATAAGGTTCTTGATGTAAGATGAAAGATATAAAGATCACAAAACCAAGGTAGATCACAAAGCACAAAATATTATGCCCCAAGGTTGAATTAGAAGAAGAAGAAAAAAAAAAAAAAAAAAGATGGAAGATTGGTAGAAGTGGAAAGAAATGGAGAGAAGAAAGAGAATTTGCCTCAAGAAAGAGAATGCCCCAAAATTAATCAATTGTGTAAGGTAGAAAATTTTGATTGAGATCATGAAAATGCAAAGGTGTACTTGTAATAGAGCAACTGTAACATAGGACTTTTGTTCATCATTCATAAAAGAATGTAAAGGAACTTATTTTCATCATTGGGCCATTATTAACGGACATCGAAAAATCACACAATCATCACTAGTCACAAGCGCAAAATATGAAGATATGAATGTGATTTATATCGGATTGGAATGTGAAAAGATTCTAACATAAGCATAAAATACATAAAGGTCAAGATGACTGTGATGTTAGCTTACCCAATTTAATATAGCAAAACCACGCTCGCATCAAGGCATAGAGGCCAGGATGACCAGTAGAAAGGTTGTGCAAAAAATAGTGAAGCATAAAGCAAGAAGCAAATAAAAACATGCCCTATGCCCCAAGTCCTCTAGCTATGCATCATGGAGAGACTTATTAGACAAGGACACTCAACAAAAATCAATAACAGTCAGCACACAAAGAAAATATCATGACATAGCTCAAGCATTAAGTGTTGCGTTTAAAAATTTAAGTGTGTTAACTAATACTCAGTTCTGAGGATAATGATTGAATTCTTGCAAGCAGGTAAGGTCACATGACAAAACGGGGTAAGACAAAATCGATAACTGTTGAAAAACACTCGATGTCAGGGGTTGTATTGAAAAATACAATTGGGGTGGTATTGAAAAATATCATTTGTGACGCATCCTAAAGACCAACGGATCCAAGAGACCAAAGCTAACATAGTTATGCCCCCTAGAAAAAGACAAAGACCAATTCTAGACCAAGACAACAAGGACAAGGCATGATGGAGAAACGCTAAGTGTTGAGGACACGCGCTAAGAAATAGGGGTGCAAAGGCCTCAAGTAGCGTCGGTTTTCAGGTTTTCACCACTTGGATTTTATTACAATTTTTTCTCTTACATTTTTTCATTTTTTTCTTCTTTTTTCAAGACTTTTTATAATTTTTTTTAAATTTTTGCTACCAAGGCGCCTGTTTTCAGGTTTTCACCAAGGCACTTTTTCTATTTTTTTAAATTTATAAATTTTTTAAATTTTTTAAATTTTTGAAATATATAATTTTTTTGAAGATACATCAAAGTGCCTATTGCTAGGTTTTCACTAAGATGATCATTTTTTCAGGATATTTTTTTATTTTTAGAATTTTTGACAATATATCATTTTTATAAAAAAAATTTCAAGATCAATAATTATGTACAAAAGGATGCCCCGAGACAGAATGGGTATCAAACTCCCAAGCAAGATCACATCATGCAGTCCCAATGTTTAGCAAGGTGGAGGACAGGAGGGATTAGCAAGCTAGTGGAAGAGATGGAAGACAGGAAAATGAAGGAGAATGAAGGGAATAAATAATCAAAGGCAAACTCCTCAAGAGTACCCAAGCTAGGGAAAAGAAACGTCATGTAAAGCACATTTGGACAAGAATGAAAGGCCATCATAGGATAAGTCACAAAATTGTAATGCAATAGCAGCAAAGGATGCAGTCCAAAGGAGTAGACATGTCAAAAGACTTTATAGCATTGTGTTTTACTCTTTTTTTTTTGTTTATTAGATCAAGACCAAAGGGGAAAATGATAGTGATAGGCGAAAATTAATGGAGGAAGATAGATATGAAGGTTAAACATGAAAGAAATAAAAACAAGATCATCGTAAGATAGCTCACAAGATAGCCCAAATGTTTGTGTATAGATCAACATTATCAAGATCAAAAAGAGAATACAGAATGGATGAAAGATGTAGAAGAACTACGCATGACGTCTGATTGTCAATTTTTCATCACAGTACTTATCCAAGACACCACAAGGGAGTGGTTTTCACCATAGGATGAAATTATTTCTCTTTAAATTATTTTTTTATTATTTTATTTTATTTTTTTTCATATATTTTTTTTGAATTTTTTGGAAGAAGGCAAGCTTTTTAGATAATGCTTCTTGAAAGGATAAACCATGATATGCCAAGGATTCAAAATTATATACTCAAAGATGCTGATAGGGAAAGGAAGATGAAAGAGAAAAATGGAGGATAAGGTTTTATGCAAAACGAGTGAGGTTGGAAAATAGGAGGAATAGACAAATGAGAAAAAAGAATAGAAAGTAGAAAGATTGTGAATGGAAGGATTGTGAAAGGGTAAACGGAAAAGAAGGCAAGATCAATGTCAACACACACCTTGAAAGGTGGCGAGAGGATGGAGAAAATGTGAATGAAGGAATACGTGAAGGAATATGGTGAATGGATAGCAGAGGTTGCGGTTTAGGCGCATGAAATGAAAGAATATTTTTGGAAGAAGATGAAGTAGAAGCCTTTGAAAGCTTGAATGTCAACTTCACTTGTTTCTCAATATGAGACTCTTTCAAGAGAGACTTTGGAATCCATATAGTCGCAGGAATTTTTTTTTTTTTTATGATTTAGAGAGAATATCTTTAATGATGGATTTTGGAACCCATACTTGTCTTGTAGTTTTCTTCTTAGTTATTTCTTTTGAATTTATGCCCCCATGTCAATTACAGGAGACATGGTGATCTTCTTTTTTAGATGGATTCTTGTATTGCTTCTTTTTGTTGTATTGAACATTCAAGTTTCTTCCAAAAGACTTGGGACTTGTGGAGGAAGAAGAAGAATATGACTGGTTTATATGGGTGGATGGATGAAAAGGATTCAAGGGTATGCATCTATGTTGATCTTGACGAAAGATAGGAGATGGAGAGACATAAGGACCTAAGATGGATGATGAATTAGGAGGTTTAGGAGGGAAAATTGAAGGGACATAAGGACTCAAGATGGAAGGAAAACGTGAAGCCCTTAGTGTTGGTGGAGGAGGTCCAAGGATAGATATGGAAGACGCAAAAGGATAATCAATAAGTTCATCGGCATGTATATGACAACCAAGGACATCAGCATCTTTAGAGTGAGCATTAGGATTTTCAATAGGATCGTGAACATCTTGAATAGGAGCACCTTCTTTGATAGGATTGTTCAAAGCTTGAAAAGACTGAGGAAGAGTAGAAAGTGGAAGCAAACATGGAGTGGTAGAAAAAAAAGATGGAAGACTTTGATCTTGACAAGGATCTTTGGATAGCATAAACACATAATTGTTCTCTTGATTTTCAATAGGCTCAACATTGGAAGTAACAATACCATTTTTAATAACCTTAATGGAAATATCATCTTTGGAAAGCGTAAGTGGGGTAAGGTTATTTTGATTGTCAATAAGCTCAGCTGTGTAAGTAGTAACTTGATCTTTCTTAGGAAAAGACTGAAGACATGGGAGATGTAGAAGAAAGAAGACCAAGAGTCATTTTGTGTAAATTGATACCATTTAAGTTCATTTGGATGTTGAGCAACATGTCATAACACTCTTTGGGGAGATCTATTGAAGTTTTTATCACTCGGGAACTTAGATTTGTTCGTTTTAATTGACCAACTAGATGCATTAACAGATTTTATTATGAATCAAGCACATAAGACAAAAATCAGAGAGTTCAAGTAATCAATGTCTTCAAACAATGAGCAAGGGACAAAGCAACCTTGTACATGAACATAGATAGTGTCATAGTAATTCTACTCCATAAGAATGCTACTTGTTTATGTTCTCAAATGTTTTCCAATCACGCACATAGTCCTAGAAAATAAAAAGTTGGTTGAACTATGGTTCTTAGTAATAGCTTGACTCTGTAACTTTTGTAATCTCAAGTGGGTGAAATCCAATTCTGGTGCACCGAGGTTTTGACACAGTCTGAGAATTTAATCAATCAGGAGCTGCTGAGGAGATCAGACAACCCACAAGAAACTACACCCGTGGAGATTTCTTCCACAAGGACATTTATATAGCGGTTGCCACTACCATGGAAAAAATTACTATTACCGCTTGAGATTCCGTCCATGTGGTTGACCCAATAAAGGGAATGTCCACTACGGTTAACCCTCTCTAACAAGGAAGACTCACAAAATGGACCACATGGGGACTTAGTTTGGATTCAAGGTTTTCAAGTTTCTGATTCTCCCAAAAGGGAAAAGAGCATAATCCTCTAGCCTCTTCACCTCACCAAAATATAAAAAACATGATTCATTGACCCACTAATTTGAAATCACCTCATTCAAGGCTCACACAACAACAAATGACACCAGTCCCCCAAAGAGAGAAAGTATTGCCAAAAGTTGAAGTCCAAACCAAGTTGACCAATCAGATGAAAACAAAATGCTTTCCTACCTACAAGGGGATCTATCGTCAAGAAGAGCTTTGCATGTAAAACAAACAAATGAAGCCCACTCTCTCAAGATCACCACAAATAGTGTTCATAGGGCCTAATTACTAGTTGAAACATATATGCAAGAAAGCAAATCTAGGTCCATTTTTAGAGCACCAATTTAGAAATGTGATCTATGAAAGCAAGAAACACTCAAGTTAAACACATGAGATGTTCATTTTAATTTCCAAAATCCAAATGTTATAGAGATCAAAAAAATACCTCAAATTAATGCAACACGAATCGTTTTGTTGTTTATCCAAGCAAGTCCAAGCAATCCTCATGAACTCTCCAACAAGCAAGACAAGCAAACAAGCAAGCAAGATATGCAATGTATATTCAACTTATGCAAACCCTAGGGTTAGATCTGAAAATCAATTGTTAAGAGCAATAATAACCAGAAAATAATCCAAATGACAACTCACATCATGTATTGAACCATGTGAAAAATAAGTGCTTGAGCTAATCATTAAATACCCTTTTTTTTAATTTTGATTTTTGACCTAGTCAACAAGATCTGATTTGTTTGCTATGAATTCGGATCTCAAATCCTAAATACAGAAAAGAGACCCCTATTAAAAAATAAATAGCTTTCCAAAAATGTCAGAATTTTAAAAATATCTTTTCATTTGTGCCCTAGGGAGCCATTTTCTCAAAATAGACCAGTTTTCATAAATCTACCAAATGAGCTATGATATTGCATTTAAATTTAAAACTCAAAGAATGGACCCCTATAGAATTTAAAGACCTTTCCAAAAATGTAAAAATTTCTAAAAATTTTTCTAATTTGCGTCGAAAGGTAAGGTTTTATGAAAAAAATAAAGAAAAAATTATAAAAAAATTAAAATACCTCAGAAAATTCTAAATTTTTTACTGGAGCTTCTCTGATATGTCGCCAACCTGCAAAACAAAATTCAGACCAAAACTCAAAGCCGTTTGAGAGATATGATCAAATCTTTGAAAATCTAGGGTTTTCATCTCCAAGCAAATCTGCATAAGGGTTAGGCTTGAAAAACTTCAATAAAATAACCATATAAATATTAGAAAATCTAAAAATATGAATAAAATGAAAGAAAATCAGGAGCATCATGCCCCACGGTGGGCACCAAAAATGTGTGCTAAAATGTTGACACACTTCTATGAATCATTCCATCCAAGGTTGCTCAAGAATGAGGCCTCAAATATCGATCCATAGCTCTCTAATCATGGAGTGCAAATGTTTGAAATGGAGGCCCTCAGATTTGACCTAGTTAGTGCCTATGCAAGTACACTATGAAATGAGAGATTCAAATGCATGAAAATTATATCTACTCTATATGATAACAATGCATGAAAGGAAATTAATCTAAATGATAACAATGCATGATTAATCTATTAAAGGAGATACAAATGCAAATCTAATCTATTAAAATAAAAATGAATCTAATCTACATGAGTAGCCATGGATGCAAGAAGAAGACAATAAGAGAGAAGTTGCAATATCCAAGCTCAAGTGCTCAAATCCTCCTCCAAACCTGCAGCATAACAATACTATGAAAACCTAATATATGAATGATTGATTGATGATTATTGATGATTATTGATTGACGATTATCAAATGAGAAGGAGAGATTTCCTTATAAAGAAAAGTGAACGATTGAGATTAAGAGGCAAAAAGAAATAATCAATGGTTGACATTAAGAGGCAAAAACCACCACTTAGGTAGATGTGATGAAAAAGGGATTTTTATTTAATTTTCATTTAATTTATTTTATTTTTCATCAAATAAAGTGCTTTAAGTGGGGATTTTTATTTATTTAATTAAAAGAAGGGTTTTCTTTCAATTAAATAAATTAGAAAATTTTTATTTAATTAAATGGGAGGAATTTAATTTAATTAAATAAGATGAATTTAATTTAATTAAATAAGATGAATTTAATTAAAAGGGAGATTAAATCTTTTAATTAAATAAGATGAATTTTATTTAATTTAAAAAGAAAATTTACTTTAATTAAATAAGATAAATTTTATTCAATTAAAAGGGAGATTAAATCTTTTAATTAAATAAAAATGATCAAACCTTAGGAAATATTGAAATAATTCAATAATTGAATTAATTACAATTTGATCAAGGAAATTTATTTGAATTGAAAATATTCCAAAGCATTGATTCAAAAATTTGATAAATTGATAAAATGATAAATGGGGCCCAAATTCTAGGCGACCATTTTAGGGTGCATACAGTATGTACAAATCACCCTGATGACCTGGATTTACAGTTTGTATTTCTTTCCACCGCTCATAGGTTAATGGATCAAGTGAAGTGGTGTCATCAGAATCATTGTCAGTCTCAACTGTACTGACACGCGGTATGAAATCATCTTGCTCAGCAAAGAATGCTGCCAGGTTTGGAGGAATTGGACAAGGGAAGTAGTCCTCATCATAGTTGTATTCAGACTCTTCAGTTTTGGATGTATCTTCAGGTGTTGGTTGTTGATCTGTGTGAGGTACAAATTTGTTTATCCCCAGTTGAGATGTGAGCTTCTTGAAGCCTATACTTGTAGAGTCACGTGTCCGTCGACCAATAGCTTTAAGAGGTGCAATCAATCCTTTATGATTCACCCCTATATGACTATTTCCTTTGTAGCCAAAACGTTGCATAATAGTCAGACCTTTGCCATATTGTTCAAGGTTTATGTCATAAGGTGGAGTGGTTTGTTCAGAAGTGTCCTCTCCTTTATAGATCTAGGCTTTGATAGCCCTATTTTCAGCTTCCTCTTCTAATGGTACTGTGGCTTGTACAAAGGTACCAACATATTTTGTTTGAGGAGGAACTGCAGAAGGTTTTGTGTTCTCAGGTCTCCCAAAAGAATGTGGAGACAAAGGTAGAGATGTAATAGATAGCACAGGTTCAATCTGATATCCTCCCATGTCAGTTTCCTTGAGTATCAGACCCTTTTCCATGTCCTTTAGTTTAGTCTCGAGGATCTCAATAGACTCTCTGTTGGTGGGTACAAAGATATCAGCAGATTTTGTGAGTGTGTTGCAATCATAGCGTGTATTAGCAGGTATAGTCACTTCAGAGCCTTGGAATGGGAACTTAATACACCGATGGTATGTTGAAGGGACAAATTGCATTTCATGGATCCATGTCCTTCCTAACAGAATATTGTATGTTAAAGAAATGTCAAGCACTTGACAAATAACATCCCTTTCAATAGGGCCAACTCTGATTGGCAACACAACTAGCCCCTTAGATTTTTGTTCTTCTTCATCATATGCTTTAATAGTAATATTTTTGCGAGCATCTATGCAGTCTTCGTTGTAGCCTAACTCAGTATTGAAACTAGCAGAGAAAATGTTGAGGCCAACACTGTTATCTATGAGAACACGACGGATGCACTTTGGACCAATCATGACTTCAATGTGCAAAGGGTTGTTGTGTGGGTGACTCAAAGAATGGTCGTCTTCCTTAGAGAAAGACAAGTAATGGGAGGAGGTCAAGTGACTTACCATGGATTGAAACTGGTCAAGATCGAGATCTTTTGGGACATTTGCCTCAGTGAGGGCTTTGTCAAGGATCTCCTTGTGAGCGGGGGAGATTTTTAGTAGCTCAAAGATGGTGATCTGAGCGTTAGTACGTTGTAATTGATCGAGAATGCTGTAATTGGCAATGTTAAATGAGGAACCCAATTTCGGATTCTTGTTGGCAGAGCCAATAGTAGCTTTGTTTGCAGGTTGTGTTGGTGTAGACATAGAAGGCTCTGGGTCTTTAAGAATGATCTTAGTACGAGATCGAGTAACAGCGTTTGCACTGACTTGAGACTGTTCTTGTTTGGAGGGCTGAGGCGTAGACCCTCGCAAGATGAAAGGAGTTTTGGGCTTGGGAGTATCTTCCCTTCCCTTGAGAATGACAACGTTACAGTATTCAGTATCAACAGGCTCAACCATATTAATGACATTTTCGTTATTGACGTATGTATAGTTGACCTTGGCATCAGTATTTTTGCCTTTGGATGACTCGCCCTTTCCATTAGGAGAAAATGTGTCTTTAAAAGCTTGGTGGTCTGAGTTCTTGTTATGACCTCCCACAGAAATAACCTCACTATCGATGAGATCCTAGATTTTTTACCGCAATTTAAGACAAGTAGCCATTTTATGACCTTTATTTTGGTGAAAATCACAATAAGCAGATTCATTCCACCAAGAGGGTCTTGGTTGCGGATCATAAGGTTGTGAATTATCCAGTGGAGTAAGTAAATGGTTGTCCAAGAGAGTCTTGTAAACCACATCAAGAGGTTCTCCTAAAGGAGTGAATTCACGCTTGGGTCTAGAAGCCCAAGGTTTAGAACCAGAAAAACATGAAATACTCAGTTTGGATTCTGTCGCAGCATGTTCAGTGGCTTTGGCTTCCTGCATTGTGGCAGTGAGATTAAAGGCATCCTTTGAAGGCTTGGGAGTCACATTGTCTACAACTCCATCATTCACAACATTCTAGTTCTTGTTGGGACATTTGGTTTTATCTTTTCTTGAGGAGGAAGACCCTTGTTTATTTTCCTTGTGTAAGGTCAATTCTCCTTTCTTAACCATGAACGTCTCAATTATCACAGCTTGCTTGATCATGTTATCAAAGGTTAAAGGACCTTGAAGCTGTACTTGATACCTAAAGTTGGGGAGAAGATTGTCTAGGAAGATGTCCAACTTTTCAAATTCAGGTATTTTGCGAGAATATCTTGTATAAATTTGTTTCCATCTTTGGAGAAATATTAAGAAGGATTCCCCATGATTTTGTTTCAAGTTGCAAAGATCTCGGATGTGAACCGGATGTTGGATGTTGTGAGAATAGTGTTGTAGAAACAAACTGGCAATTTCGTCAAAAGTTTTGATGTCATTTGGTAGTCTAGAGAACCACTCCATAGTCGATCCTCTCAAACTACATGGGAAGAGATGCATGAGGTAGGTTGGATCATGTATGAAATCCATAAAGAGAGCACCAAACTCTCTCAAATGATCTTGGGGATCAGATGTACCCAAGTATTTATCGTACTTGGGAAGTTCAACTCCTTTGGGGAAAGAAGGCATGCATAAACTCTTATCAAACGAGAATGGACAAATACTTTCTAGTGTGAACTGTGTGGCGGGTTTGTCTTTATCCTTCATGAGTTGAATGAGTTGTTCTTGCATGCATTGCATTTGCTTTTGCAAGCGGGAGTTCTCAGTTTCTTCCTCTTTCTCAACAAGTGTCTCTACCTTGTAATCAGAGGGGAGTTTGGCTCCTTGCTTGGCCAATTCGAGAAGGTATTTCTCCTTCTCTTCTTTCATTAGGACCGCCATCATTCTCATGAAGTTTTTATTATTGCGAGCTTCTAAGATATCCCCTTGGGTTATTTCTTTCTCTTCATCAGGAGGGTCTTGAAAAGGGAATTTACCCCTGGTTTTAGAGAGATCATCTCTGCTATGTTCACTTGATTAGTCATGATTTGCCATCTTGCTAGAATGCAAGTGTTCAATGTGTAAAGACTCAGTATGAGAAGGTTGAGTATTTTCAAAATTTGGGTCCTCTTGGAACAAAGGGTTTCGACCCTGACTAAAATCCACTAGAAATGATCGTTTGACGTAAGGTTGAAGTACCGGAGAGGGAGATCGAGATGATTCCTTACTAGATGTAGTCGACAATGGTGTGGAAAACACAGATTCTTCTTGAGTGATTGAAGGGAATATTTTGCCACTTCGAGTTGTAACAGTCATAGACAAAGATCGTACAAGGGATGTGAGCTAGGACCACACTTGAAACTGTCTCAAAGTAAATGCACAGAAAGTGCCAGAAAGTGAAGTATCCTTGGTGCAAATTGTCAGAAATGAGGCTAGGACAGCCAAGAGATGACTATTGCGACACAAGGTATGATGACACAGTAGAAATAGACCAAAAGATGTGAGACGAGACCAGTTTAAGCAAGAATCACGTAATTCTGAACCCAAGAAACCAAGTTGCAGACTATGTGCAGATAGAAGGTAGATAAATAGACCCAGAACCGAGATCAGATTTAGCAGAAAGATGTTGGACAGACGGGAAATGGCTCATTGTTTTGACAAAATGCTTCAGACTCGCGTGAGGAAGTACGTTCTCGTGCAAAGATTCGCACAGGATCGCGCGAAACTATGAAGTCACGCGCGAAATATGATGACAAACTAGTGAATAAAGGTGACAGACTGATGAATAAAAGTGACAGACTGATGAATAAAAGTGACAAACTAGTGAAAAAATGACAGCAAGATTGCAAAATGTCGCGTGATGATTGCCAACGTGTTGCGCAAAGTTTCTCAGATAATGACGCGAAGATGGCATAATGTCGCGCGAGACTTGGCAGTGAAAAAGCAAAATTCTATAGAATCAGATAGTTAAGACCAGATTGCATTTTTCGAGACAAGATCATGTTGTTTTTCTAACAGAGAGTTCAACTTACAGATTGTTTTGGACATGTTCAAGTTTGACAGTTTGTGTGATTTTCCAATGGTTTTGATTGTTTAAATGATACACCCACGCAAAACACATTAAGCAGAATGTTTGTAGAACCAGAACAGACACATCACAATCCTAGGATAGCTAGGGCAGTATCTGTTAAATCCCCACTTGAACTGAAGTTCAGCTACGCCTACTCATAGCGGACAACTTAGAAGCTTGGAGGCACGGGCTCCTCCTTACATGTGCACTCACTTCTCAAGCACACCAAGCTTCGAACCCCAAAGGAATTGCTTCCCAAAGGGTTGTTGTCTCTACTAAGAGTCGTAAAAGTGTGGGGCATCTTAGTCGGTCTCTGACCTTCCACGCCAACAGATAGAGGGTTTTTGGACACTATAACAACAGTTTGTAGTAAGGACATCCGTTCAGGTGGTTGTGATCAAGTCATTTTCTCAATAAAGGGGACTCTCCCAATCCTTTCAAAGAAAGGTTTTCACCTTAACGATGTCAAGACTTTAACGCAGCACTAGGGTACTGGAGGATATTTTGGTTGCCACAACGAATTCATACCTGTCCATTATGAGATTAATCGCAATGACATTTTTTATATACCGGTTTGGAAGGGCTTGGCTTTAGCCTGTTACCGGTTGGACATCCACTCTCACTGGCTCTGCTAAAGCTCTTGGGAGGTAGCCACAGTAGAAGAATCATATGAATTTCTCTTACACCCAAGATCCACAAAGGCGAGGGGAGAGGATACGTTCATATAGTTCTTGGAATTACAAACTAGAAAACACTTCAATCACGCAAGACAATGATTCATTTTAAGCACCAACCGAAGTGTGTTCTAACTATTAAAAACAGACATGAGAGTTTCGTGAAAACATCTATGTCTTCGATAAGCGTCCTGCAGTAAATACGTTAGTAGTTTGTAATTTCTTTCTTCATTTCAGCATCCTGCAAACCACCGTTAAGTTGTTTCAAAGATAAAACTAGAAAAACACGGTCAACAGCAAACAAAAACCATTAGTAGTCAGAAATCAGCAGAAACAGAGATATCAAAAGCTGCAATTTATAAATCACTAGTATCAAATGTCACGCGAAGAAGTATTACGGTTCGCGCGAAGAAACGCATCAAAGCGCGCGAAGAAATGCATGTACTTGCAAAACTTCGCGCGGCTATATGAGAAATGTCGCGCGAACTTTCATTATAGAGTCATATAGACGAAAACCATAATTGATCACTATATAGTCACTAAAATCCAATAATAAAGCATTATACCAAGATGAAAAAATCAAATGCAAGAGACCACAAGATGACAAGAAGACGTCAAAATTAACATAGACAGAACGAACTGTACTATACAAAAAAACTACCACCAGCTCTACACAAATAAATGATCAAAAGATGTCATACAAACAAAATAAAATCTTCTTATACCAAGCATACACAAGGGATCAATGGGATACAATGATGTCTACTCGTCAACCGAATCGGTGACACAAGTCTTAATCACCCTAACATAGGATGATGATTGGCGGGGTAAAAGGATTGTGCCTTATGCTATCTCCATCAACAACTACCATCAAGTTTGTAATGCACCCTCAATCCTGCCAGTTCAATGGAGATGATGATTGGTTCCTGCAAACCTGCATCACAAAGACAAATCATATACATATACAAATATATCATCATATAGTAACAAACAATGAAGAGGAGACGAGACATCATGTGGACCTCACGTATGAGTAATTATGACTTCGTCCCTCTCCATACAAACACACCAAACATGATCAATATAACACAATAACATAACCATAACTGTAATCAAAACGTCAGTAGGGTTAGTATAACAATAAATCTTAAACATGTATCTGATCATCACCATATAACATGAAGAAAACATGAGTATTATTCTCAAACCACCAAAATATTTATCACAACACATCATAATCAATGGTTTTGATATTAATGACAAAACAAGAAGATAGAAATTTACAAACGAGCTCTACAACTTTGTTTTTTCTGCCCCCATGTAAACCCTCATCGCACAAGTGAGCCCCCGCACATCCCGCATGGTGAGGGTTTTCGCTGAATAATGCCTGACCGCATTTAGTTCCCGCATTTATTGCAGCCTCCTCTCATTCTTTTTGTGTTTAATGGGGCATTATTCCCTAGTTGATAACCCTAATGAGGCCCCTAAATCATTTCGAGAGGTAGTGAAAGGTGTGGAGAATACTGTTGCCATTGCTCAATTCATTGCGGAGAAGCTACCTGGTGTCAATGGTGCAACTAACAAAGGACAGTGTGGTAAGACCTATTTCGTCCCTACACTCGTCATTAAACCTAATCCAGAAATGATTGTAGAATTGAACAATGAGAAGTCAAGATTGAGAGATGTTGCTATCTTTTTGCAATTCTATATCAAAATAAATTAACTTCAAGATTTTTTTGAATAACTAGCTTTATAGTCTATATGGGAAAAAATTAGGATTTAAATTTAATTTCTTCATAATGATACAAAGGGGTTTTTTCTTATTTTTTTCCAAGACCCCAAAATCCAGAAGGAAGCTCTTAGCAAAGAATTTTGGAATGTGGGGAATGACTATTTTTGGCCATTTTGTGGTCCCCAGGGGTAAATTATGAGGAAATTATGGCACTATCGTGCCCTAGATGGGTATCTGTTAAAAATATTTCCCCATATTTGTGGAGGTTGGTTCCTAAAACCCTAGTCACTAGGGAACACTCTTCGCATGTAGGAGTCTTTGTCTTTGTTGCCTCATTTGGACGCTCAACTACTCATAGATGTTAACCCGAGAATGGATCTTCTAGGAGCTCTTGTTATTAATATAGAAGATAAATCTATTTTGTGCCCTATGGAATTTCTTTGGGGCATTAACGCCCATTTTCTCTGTAGAAAAGAAGGGGCACTTGAGGAGGGCTTTCTCTTTGCTCAAATCTAAAAAATAGGTCGTGAGACCTGACCCAAAGGCCGCTAAGAAGCCAAGTGAAACCTGTCGAGGTCACCCTTCTGTTGACAAGGTGGGTAAAACTTTGGATTTTGTTCCCCCTCCCCCTTTCAAACAAGGTTCATCCCCATCATTTGTGGAGTCTAGTCCAAAGTCTTTACCCCAAGTTGCCTCCGAGGCTACCCGTAAATCTATTTTTGTAAAGAAATCAGACTCCCTTTTCCAAGATATCAAGGCTTCTGTTACGCCTAAGGACGCCCCTCAGATATACCACCAGAGTTTGATCTCCCTAATGACCTTGATATTGTGGATCCTACACCACCTCCTAAGCACCGAACCCTCAATGCTCAACAACTTGTGCTGGACAAAATGAGGTAGCTAGAAGACACCAAAAAGAGGATAGAGAACCAAATATATCATGTAAGATATAGAAGGGAATCAAAAGATAATATGAATAGTTAGGCAACCACCCCCCTCCCTAAGAGGGATGACACTGAGGCCATGGTAAAGGATCTAGCCCCCAAATGTGTCCCTCCTGAGGTATGCTCGAGTGACAAGGGAGAAGTTGCTGATGTTTTGCTAAAGACCTTTGTTGAATCCCCTCAGAAAGGAATCTCTTGTTCTCAGGAGAGTAGTTTGAAAAATTTGATACCCCCCCTCTCCCCCCCCCCCAAATCGAATGATCATGAATGTCATGAGATGATAGAAGGGGAGATATTTGGCGATAGTTGTGGGGTCATCCCCTCCAAAGAGAGAGGAGTGGATGTTTGTCTAGACTAGGGCAAGATCATGGGATATGAAGAGAAGGATAAGGATATTTTGTGGGCCATTGTGCCATATTCCAATCTCCCCCTTATAGGTTGTGCAAGGGAATGTGTGAAGAGAAAAGGAGAGTATGGCAGGGAGGACCTGAAAGTGCATCCTAAGAAAAAGAGAGGAAGAAGAGACAACTCATAATCTATGGGAGCTTATCAGACTTTTATGTTTAAACCAAAGATGGGGAGATCATGTTGCTCCTTTTCTAAAAATTCTATTCTTAGACTTTACAGAGGACAAATGCCTAAATGATTTAAAGAATTTAGATCCTATATGGACAATGATCCCTAAGTTGTCATGGACTTACACTGTGTATCCTGAAACATTAGGGGTTTAGAAAGCCCATATAGGAAAATATGTCATTAAGAGATTTCTCAAATCCTATCCTAAGATGGACTTTTTGATGCTTCAAGAGCTTTAAGTTGCTGGTTATACCCCGAATATCAGCTTGAAATGCATTTTCAAGGATGTTTCATCCTTCACCACCAACCAAGGAAAGAATTGCAGAAAGATAGAGAGGAAAATGGTGAAATAAAGATCACTAGATGGAGGGTAATGATTTGTAGATTAAAAACTAAATTCATTCTAAAGGATTACGAATTAGAATAATTTAAGAAGTTACAAAACATGAAGTAGAAGGATATGAGTGTGAAGGAATACACTAAGGAGTTTTATAAGAGGACAATTAGATATGGACACCGAGAGGTATCTAAGGAAAAGGTGGCTAGGTATATTAATGGCTTGAAATTTAATATTAAGGATGAGATGGGTATGTTGAGGATTTTTACAATGGAGGATGTTTATCAGTATGCATTAAGGGCAGAAGATAAGTTAAAAAGAAGACATGGTAACCTTAGGGGAAGGGAAAAACAAACAAGTAGTAATGGAAAAGAGAAGCAAACCATTGAGGTAGAACTTGATCAAAAGACACTTAGAAGAGGGAATGGTAGCAAGAATTCAAAGGTACTTGTTTCAAATGTGGCATAGGATATAGAGCTTTTCAATGTTCCAAAGAATCTAGTAAAAGCATGGGTAGACATTATCTTGACACATGAGCAGGCTACTTATGAACATGTGAAAAGTGTAGCAAAACCTAAGATGGGAGAATCTCTTATGCTTAAGAGAGTCATGTTGAGCAGGAAGTTGAACCTATACAAAGGAGGAATTTGTTTAGGACTGTTTGCAAATCAGAGGGTAAATATTGTAAGGTTGTTGTGGATGGTGGTAGTACTGATAATTCGGTATCAAAAGAGATGGTACAGAAGTTTAGCTTACAAAGGCTTAAACATCCTTGTCCTTATGGGATAAGTTGGTTTTCAAATGAACATATGGTGGAGGTGAAAGAGCAATAATTAGTAAACTTCAACATAAGGCCATACAAAGATGGGGTATTGTGTGATGTGGTATCTATAAGTGCTTGATGTTCTAATGGGCAGACCTTGGCAATTTGATAGAGGAGTTGTTCATGATTGCACAAGTAACTCAGTCACAATAGAGAATGAAGGACATATGTTTACCTTGGTTCCCTTGAAGGAGGCAAAGGGGAGGAATGCAATGAATCTGGCATTGTGAAGAGTTATTGTTCAAAGAAACAGAATACAGAGGTTCGTCTTGGAGGCAGATCTGACAACTGGTTGCTATCAGATAACGGGAAGGGTAAAGTGAAGCAACATAAGACTTTGGTTACTGATTAGGTGAAGTCTTGTGACAGAGGTAAATCAGTTGTGCGAAAGAAACGAGGTGGTAACTAATGTGAGGTATGACAAATAAAATAGGGAGTAGAGTAATTTGATGGATCTAACAGAAGAAAGAGCAGAGTGCATAAAAAGATTGTTGCAGATAGAGGATATTTGGATTAAGAATGAGCATGGAATTTATGTCCCGAGTCATGTCAAATATTCATAAGTTTCTCTTATGGAACATTTTCTTCTCACTAGAGGTGTCTAATGTTAGGTCGTTGACAATCTTGCATCACCGAAAAATATTTATTTTCACTTTTGTTCATGTTTTCCAATTTTTGTGTTTTGGTGGCATTCCTTGGTTTTGAATCATTTGTTGATGTGTACTCCAAGGTTTGTTCTGGACATTATGTTTACTTATGTCTGGGTTCACACCTCATTTGGATACTTCATTGTTGAGATATTAGAGATTCATGGTTAGTTCTGTGCGTTCTTCATGTTCTAACGATCAAATAGAGTTCTTTGATCTTGTGAGGCTTTTTCTCGATCGACAAAACTTAGTGATTCATGTCACATTGTTCTTGCATCTGTAGCCAACATCTCTCTTGGATCACGTGTCATTTCTACATTTTGACATTAAGTTCTTATAATTTAGGTCCTGGCCTATATTTGTACACATTACATTTTCTTAATCTTGGAAAATATAATTATTTTGGCGGACATATGTGTTGCATAGGCTCAATATATTGAGGCTTTTGATCTTTGTTTGGTAGTAGAGTGAAGTTAGAAGGTAGGACAACCTTGAAGGTTAGCATTAGGGTTTCGTGTTGATTTCTGTTGTAATCAGACATGTATGCAGAAAGTTTGTAATCTGCATGTGGAAGGCCAATGTGATGTAAATACTTGTTTGGAGATAATGTGAAGATATGTGCTAGCATCTTGATTGTCTTTTTTTTGTTTCCACTAAGTTGACTCTCCTGCCATGACTGTGTCACTCATTGCTTCTTCATTTGTTCCTCCTTTTGTTTCCTTTTCTATTCTTGCTCCTTTTTTCCACCCCTTTTGGGCTTAGAAGACTCTTTTTACTTTTTGTCTCGTGTCCTCTCCTTACTTGGGCATAATTACATTAAAAAAAATGCAAAGAGACAACACTAGGGCTTCAAAGACTATTAAATTCCCTTAATGCAATCGGTAATTACACAGAGAAATAACTTGACCAATGAATTGCTAAGAAAAACAATGCAAAGAGACAACACTAGGGCTTCAAAGACTATTAAATTCCCTTAATGCAATCAGCAATTACTCCCAGAGAATTGTTAAGAAAGACTAACTAGTTTCAAGTGCATAAGATACTAAAGCTCACCTTCTTGATCTTTGGAATGCAGAATGGTATGAAAATTGATGAGACTCACTCTTAATATTTCACAAGGTAGTGAAGTTCAATCGTTGTTAACTCATGTGCAACATAATTGTGCACTAATAGCCAAGTTTGACTTTAAATACCAATCTTTGATGCAATCTTAACCAACAATTCATATCAATTCGACTAATTTTGATCAAGTTGGTATCAAAACCAAACACGCAACTCTACCTTGTAGTTCCACACCTTAACTTTCACACCCACTTTGGCCTATGTAGGGACACAGGGCATGTCAACAATATGGTCTTCAACTTGTGAGGGAATGCAAAGTATACACCTCTACTAATAATAATTTATCCTTCAACCCCTCAAAAAAAATTTGAAGTTTGCCTTTTACAAGGGAATGCAAGGTACAATTTATTCTTTACCCTTATCATATCATGGAGTCCCTCAATGCATTGTAACCTTTCTTACAATTTTGCGAGGTAACACGAGGCATAGGCATTCGTTAAATCCTCTCACAATCATTCATTCATTAAATATTCACAATCCAAACCCTCAGTTGTTCTTGAAGTTCCAAACCCTCACAGTTGTTCTTGAAGTTTGCTTTCTCCAACGAGGGAATGCGAGGTGATATTACTCCTTAGCTCCTTTATTTCCTGCAATCCCTCGGCTTAAACTTTGGAAGGGAATGAGGAGTGTACATCCCTTACTTCCTGCATCGTGCATCATCCTACATCCTTCTACTAAAATTTGTGAGGGAACATGGGGCTAATATTCTCTTCCTTCCCCTTTCATACCCCAAAATTCTGTGACAGTTTTCTTCAAAGCAACCAACCCCTCAAGGGAATGTACTGAAGCAATCTCAATTTTTTGTCTAGTCTTACCATACCGCAACCTTGGACCACAAGGGATCACAAAGTATCTCTTGACATTCAACACACTTATTACCTCAAAGTCCCACAACCACTTGCCTTCATTGATAATTTACCACAAGGGGATGCAAGGTAACAACTTGCTTTATGCTTTCTCCACAAGTTGATCTCGTAAAAACTACTATTGGAAAATGGTCACCATCCCCCAAGATAACTAGATAGACTCTAAAAATAAAGGTAAAACAACTATCCTCATTGATGCCCAACAAAGATACAAAGGCAATCAAGATGATAAACAAGTTCTTTCTGGTTTATCTTCTTTACCAGATATTTAAAATACTGATCTACATATTTTATTTTCTTACATAATTATATGGTTAAGTATTTAATCTTAATATTTTCTCAAAATTGGCTTTGGTACTCTTATACACTCATTTTAGGTGGACACGTTAAAAACAATATTAATACATCAATGTGGACATCATATAATTGTTGTTTCCCTCCAAAATAAGAGCCCCTTCTTTTCAGGCCTCTAACTTTGAGAGGGTGAAAATGGGGTGGGGCTGGAAATTGCCCCACCAACTTAGAAGAAATTTTTGCCACAAATCAAAGATCTTTACATTTTATTTCCACCAAAACCAAAAATTTAAAAGGAAAATATATTTTTGACTTTTTTTTAATATTTCATCAGTTATCATCAGTTAGACATTCCTTAAATTTAGGAGCTGAAATTTTGAGCTGAAATCTAATATAAAATTCATAATACAGCTGACATTTAGATATTCCTAAAGAATCTCAACAGCCACAGCTCTATTTTTTAAAGAGATCCCGTCCATAGAACCCAGCCTTAAGATTCAAAATCACAACAATTAAGAAAATAAATGTCAATCAAGAAATTTAAAAAATAGAGAAACAGCACACTCCAAATAAAAATGCCAAATCAAAGAGATTGGAAAATAATTTTGAGAATGCAGTGAACTCCTCACTGGGGAAACAGCTAAGACTCCAAACCGAAAGAGATAAACCACGAATTCCAACTGAACTTTCTTACAAGACATTGATAAAACAGCAAACATAATAACTGCTTTCAATTAATTACACATGTCATTCCCTCATTGAAACAAGATTTGCACTGAGAAGTCCCTAGAAAGATCGAGAACACCATGATGCACGCTCCATTATCTTGCAGCCGACACTTCTCCCATCTGCCTCATTCGCATATTTCCAAGACAATAGGTGGTCTGTAAAAGTCTTGGCAAGAGCTGGCCTGTTCATAGTCTAGGCACTGGTTATTAATTACAATTTAAGAGCGTGTAGTGGATTTAACACTTATAAAGCATTGTCATGCTGGGTAAATGCAAGTGTCTGGGCAAAACAATGGGAGGAACAGAGGCTGAAGATATGCTTATCGATGTCAAGGCAAAAGACCCAAACTCTTATTACAAGCAATTGGTTTCTTATTTTTGCATCTACATGAGAAGACGAAGCTGGAGCTGCTTTAGATCCATATTGTTTCATTTCTGAAGCTTTATGAAAATAATGGTGATTTTTTTCAGGTTAAATATGAAATGAAAAGAGGCACCTTAATCACTGTGTGACCTGAGGACCACGATTCTTGAGCTCTTCAAGATGAATGGGGATGCCCAACAACTGTAAATAAGATTTACAGACGAAGATAGGGATGTGCTAACAATGTCCAATTATGACGATGCAGATCCTGGCATTCAATCAGGGTGTCTACTCCTTACGTCTGGAAGCATCCTGGGGTAGAAAATTCGTGACTCGTTTCAAAAACTGTAGGGCCATGCGGTGCAGGCGGCGTAACATACTGGAACGATGGAACATTTGAAGGAATGACTGCAATTACTGTAACAGCAGATTCAACAACCCTGTATTCCACTCAGGTGACTTACGCCACTGCAAATGGAAAAACTCACATAGCTCCTCGACAAGGAGGGGGCTCACGACATGAAATTTGTACGGTGATTGACTGGCATACCCTAAATGATTTTGATTTCCTCACTTTCTTTTCTTACTGACATTGTGCATGTACAGGTTTTCAAATATCCATCTGAGAAGCTCCAAAACCAGTGGGTACTGTGGAACTGTTTGGGGTTCATTTAGAGTTATCAAGGCATAATATTTGAAACAAACCTTGCTAAATATGGCCCTGTTCGGGATAGTCAATTGGATTCCTTTGAGCTTGACCTCACGTTGACAAAGGTTGCTGAATTTTATGGCCGAGCTAGTGGAGGGTAACTCGACTCTCTTACTCTGCACACTCTTCCATGAATGAAAGCTAGTAGCAGCCTTGAATGTAGGATGAAGAGAAAAGGTCTTCAAGATAAAGAGTATAATTCTTGACCTTTGAAACAAATAAAGAAGATTAACGATAACTGTTTCAGATTTAGATTGAAAGGAAAACGGTCTTTTTTTTTTAAAGTTACATTTTCTGTATTTGATTTTCTTCTACAACTACTGTAATCATTACTTTAAAATCAATATGTCGATATTATAGAGACAACTACTGTAATCATTATACTTGTTGCTTTACATAGGACTGTGTTTATGTTTTATTGTTTGCAGAAGCCCAGAAGCCCAGAAGCCCAAACAAATAAGTCACTTCTAGTTTATTTCTTTACCAAATATTTGAAATACTGATCTACATATTTTATTTTAATCATAATGTTTCTCAAAAATGGTTTAGGTACTTTTATACACTCGTCTTAGGTGGCCACATTAAAAACAATATTCTCAAACAACAATATGCTCCTCTCGTGATTTAAGTTTCTAAATAATTCTTCATTTTAGCTATACTTCATTTATACATCAATGTGGACATCATATGCTTAATGTTTTATATATCTATAAAGTCATTTTATTCAATGAGCATTCATGATCAAACATGACAGCACCCAAATTACAGAGATCACCCAGATTACAGAGATGAAAGAAATTTAAAAAATGCAACGATATTCACTAGAGATAAACTTGAAAATTCAAATCACTAGGAAAAAAATTGTCAAATACAATTGCTTTCACTAGAAAAACAGCTGACGTTCCACTCACTTAAAGATGAGATTTAGGCACCCTTTATCACAGAGATTTGAGTTAAAAGATTTGTGAAAACAGAGGATTTCACTAGGAAACATTTAACATTCCTAATCAAAGCAATTAAGAAAGAAAATGTTGAGGATGAAATTTATATAATAGAGAAACTGCAGACACTCCAAATTAAAAAGCCAAATCAAAGAGATTGTAAAAGAAATTTGGAGAATGCAGCAAACGCCTAAATGAAGGAACAGCTAACACTCCAAATCGAATGAGATTATAATTCTATACTAACTCAAACCGTTTTCCAGAAAACACGAATTCCAAATGAACCTTCCTACAGGAGATTAATAAAACGTGGGTTCATTCAAATTTTAGATATCTCCAGATTACGAGTAAAAAAAAAAAGGAAAAAAAACCATTAGGGGTACTCTTACTCTGGTTAGATAAGAGAATAACCAAAACGAGGTTTTACTCTCCTTGTCAGATATTCTTAAAACCGAGTCATACCTACAGACAACAATCAAATCCTACCATTTATTAAAAGACAATTTTCAAAATAGAAAACCCTAAATGAAAAAAGAGAAACCAGCAACATCTCATTAGCCCTAAACGGTTCCTTTGTCACTCCTTTTTTTAATGTCGCTAAAGAATTTACCGAACCCAACAAATCAAGCAGACAATATAATGTGAATGAAGTATCCGTAGAGACAGCGCAAACCACATATATCTGAAAAATTGAAACCATGTAAAGTACAAATGTGTAAATTTATGAAAATGAATACAGACAAATTACTTCATGATTATCAATTGTATCCAGCACCATCTGTATAATAGAACTCATCAACCAAAAAATTAAAAATTACTCTTAAAAAACCTCTGGTACGGTACATGTGTACCTATTGAAAAGATGAGACTACTTCTAGCTAACCATAAATTTAAAAAAAAAACAGTAAAAAGCAATTAATTTTCGATACCAAAACTTCAGTAAAGCAACAGATTCTAAGAAGGCAGCAGATCAATTGAAACCCTCATATTGAAACCAGCAAGAAGAAAAGGTAAGAGTAATAGAATAGATCAGAGAGGCGTACAACCAAAATCAGCTGAGAGAAGGCGGAGGATATTGGAAAGGAAGGGGATGCGTAGAGAGGACGTCAGGTATGGGCGGTGCAGGCAAAAGAATGTCAACCAGAAGCGGCAGTCATCTTTTACCCCAACGCCCACACTTAACAGCCTGCTTCTACATCACATCACCTCCGATTACGATCCTCTCTTCTCTACTCCACTCGTCTGCAGATTCAATACCTTATCACTCCACCCATCCAACCCATTTTATACGCAATGAATATAGGCCAGATCCAGGCAACTTCTGGAAACCCACAAGTAAGGGCATATCCAGGCAATTTGTCGGAACCCTCAAGACGGGCCGCAGGTTTTAATTAGGGCATATACAAGCAATTTCTCCTAACCTTCTATTGAATGGCCGAAAAGTATTTGTGAGTGGAAATTAATAGATTTTTTTAATTGATAATAATTGTCCCACTATACCTACTTTCTATAGAGCTACTCATTGTCATCGAGGGGTGTGTAACTGATACGCATATAATATATTAGCACTTGCACCGAAAGGAAGGGATAAGCTGATAGGTCATTGATGTGAAAGCATAATTGAAGGTTTACATATTAAAAAGTAGTCTATGTGTCATTCTACAAACAAGTGTCATGTCAGAAACAACCACTCGTCATCAAGATGTGAACATCTTTCATAAGATGTCTCTAAAGAACAAATGCACTACCACATATACGAGTAACACGTCATCAAGATGTGAACATCTTCCATAAGATGTCTCTAAAGAACAAATGCACTGCCACATATACGAGTAACACAAACAAAGTAGCCACCTACATAATGAAGATTATAAAACTTCCAGATCAACTTGCAACAACTAGGACTAAGCCAGAGGATGAAGAGTCGGTACCCCCTTCAAGGAGTTCTCTCCATCCTAAAAGCCTTTAGTTGAAATTTTTTGTGCTCATGAGAATTTTTCCATCTTTGAGAATCTCTAAGACGGTTTTATTCAAGAAGAAACTAGACTTGAAGCTACTTTAGTCAAACAGGAGATAGTCAAAACCACAAAAAGAAAAGCAACATGATTCTAATTCTTCTAAATAGATGAAAAAAAATCTAAGCAATAACAAGTGTTTTAAGTGCCAAAAGTTCCGTTACTATGCTTCTCAATGTCTTGGGAAGAAGAAGGAGAAGGCCAAACAAAAGTAGTTTGCAAAGAGTGCACAAACTTCAACAATTGATTATCTTTCATCCAAGCTTGCAACCTTTTTCTCTATGGTTTCATGTTTATCCACTAACACTATTTTCAGTGTAGGTTGGTGAGGCATCAAGACATATGACCTTCAATAAATTTTCTTTTGGCAAACTTCAGTATAGGGAAAACAACTTGGGGATGATTCAGTCTATTCTAATATTGGGATAGGAGTTGTTTCTTTCATCATTCTTTCTTGTGATATTCTTGTCCTGACAGATTTCCTTTATGTTCCTAGATTAAATAAAATTTACTTTTAATTTCAACCATGCCAAATTTGATGTGTGTGGCTAAATTTGATGATAAAAAATTTCTTATCAAAGATCGCAGCCAAGATCATAACCAAGTATTGGCCCAACATGTTGGTGAAGGAGGTATGTACAAGCTGATTGTTGATCTGATCAAGCAAGCAACCTTGTAACATGAAAATGATGCATTGTGTGGTATTTGGTACAAGAGATTTGGTAACTTCCACTACAGAGCTTTGGCACTAGAATATGGTGCATGGATTGTCTAAATTCAAGGGACAAAATATTTGTATATACAAAAGGGATATGCATTTGTCATGCACATCACAAATTATTTTCCAAGCAACGAGCACAAACCAAAAGAAATTATAGATCTGATTTATCCATATGTTTGTGGACCCATACCCATTGTTCAAAGGCTCAATGAGTTTCCAAGTACTCAAAAAAAATTCCCCACGAGTTTTTCTGAATTGAACTTGCCAAGAATTTTTGGCAATTGTTTCAAAATACTAAGTTTGTAGGTGAATACTTGTCGAGTTCAACAGGTCAGCTGACATCGCATGAGCAATATGTCAAAATCATAAGAAAATAATGTGGATTAAGCACTTCAAAATGTTTTTTTTTTTGCTTTATAGGAAATATTTTCAGCCTTTTAAAAATTATGAAAATGGTGTGCACCATTAAAGTCTATGTGATTTTGAAGGTATTTATTTTGGCTTGGTAGCTACCCCTTAACCCTGTTGTGGGAGCTTTCCCCCAAACCCTCACAAATGGCATTGTCCCTTTAGCTCACTGGGGATGTTACCCATAGACCCCCACCAAACTCATTTGATACATTGTGTAGCTGTATTTTGAAAATAAATTAAGTTTTTTGAAGTTGTCAATGACATGGATGCCGTCAACAAAGAGTAATTTGACAATTTGCACCAATTTTATGTATGTGATTGCACTAAGATAAACCATTTTTTTTTCATCTTTAATATTTGAAAATGGACATTGAGTTAGCAATTATCACCTATGTTCTGTATCTAATTTTGTAAATATTGATGCATATTATGTTAGTTTTGTATTTTTACATCCAATTCCAGCTGTATCTAACCTGGGGAAAAAAAGCAAGCTCTCTTATCACAGTAGAACATGGTATACAAGAACAATATACAAATAAAAGGCAAACAAACAATGGCCATAAAGTTCAGCTCCTCCTCATCTCCCTTCCCCCAAATCCCCCTTGATCCTATGAGGAGGATCTCATGCATCAAGCTAGCATGCTAGCTCAGACATGACCTAATATTACCTTATATCTGTACAATAAAGGATGATTCAAGCCTGCTGAAAATTCACATATCATGCAAGAAATACCTAATTGTCTACAATTTCTTGCACTGGGGATTTGTGCTAATAAAGTTCTCTCTTTAAAAATTAAATAAGGAAAACTCTTCAATCATTCACTAGTAACAATCATTATCCATAACATACGAAGACATGAGACTAAATACCTTGACCCATGCTCGTCAAAATCATCAAGATCATTCAATAATAACAATCATTCCCTATAAGAGATTCCTCCTCCAATTAGGTCTAGTCCCATACTCAACAAGATCATCCACCTCCAGCAATTAGTGTGTATCCCGCACTAAAGAATTTTGTCTTGCAACAAAGATTTTAAGTTGGGTCCTAAAAAGAAAGCGCTGGTGTAAGTTTAATTAGCTCAAGATCATAACAAATAACAACTACACATACATAAGTCTAATATTAAGAACTTTTAGGATAGTAAGTCTAATAAAAATAGTATGGGAATAAGAGCTTCAATGGGAGAAGAATTAGTTCCTTTTAGGTTTCACAATGCTCTCTTCTTAGATGTGTATGACAAAATTACCTCCTTATTACATCCATGTTAAAAATTCCTATATATACATCACAAACAGTACCTAGGATTCCCATATTGTGAAACATTATTTTGGTTATACACAAAGTTTGTTATTGATCAAGATTGAATGAAGCCTTATCATCTCAAAAGTTCAATTTTATTATCTCATAATACTTGACTACTTAATTTTGGCATACCTTCTCCAAATATGAAAATACTCAGTATCAAGCACAATTTGTTTTATGGAAGGAAAATCAGCCAACCCTTTTGAAAGCTAAGCAAGCAAGGGGCCCAATTTTGAAGAACATGACACAAAGTGATCAAATCTTTTTTGTTAGGTGTGATTTCTCACCTCAATAACAATAACCCATTGAACCCCCTGCACACACAAAAAAACTAATCTTAATTGTTTTTACCATCAAAATGTTTTTACCCCAGGAACATGTAAATTACACATTCAATTCCAATAGCACTTCCAAGGTAAACCTCAAACAATCTAGAGAGGGATGAATTATCAAAGATCACAATGAAAATATGGTTGGTGCAAAAGTTTAAAAAAAACTCCCAAGCGGTACAAACAATGAAGTGGAAGCTCAAACCATCTTACTTGAGCTTCAAACTTGCAAGCAATTGTGAGTGTCCAAATCCAAATAGAAGGATATTCATTAATCATTATTAAAAATCCTCACAAATATTTTTCTTTGAACTTAAAACACAATGTATGATTTCAACTGTGAATCCTGCTTTTTGACCTAACAACATAATGTATGATTTTGGTCATGCAATGTCATATATATTACCAATACATATAAGTGTATCAATCTCAGTATGTTAAAGTCGGTGAGGAATACCTCTTATTCAATTTTGGTTTTTAGCTTGAAGGCTGGTCCATGCCTCAGAGATGCCACCGAACCTCAAATCATGGTTCTGGATATGGGGAAGGTTCAAGATGTATTATTAGACTTAAGCTATCAATATTAATTTCCTTATGGCTTTCTCTTCATATGCACAATATTTTTATAAGATGCAAACTTAGATAAATGAAGTTTCTTATATTTAAAATTTGCAACAAAACAATATGGAAGACAAATGCTTACTCTGGGTTAAAGTAGAGACCTGAAATCCACCTATAGTACGACAATACTGTAACTTTATTACTGTTGTAAAATAGATATTCATTGTTCAATATTCAGATAATGCAATCAGTAAATTAGTAATCGATGTCATACATGTTTTCATCAAGATTAATCTCCTCGTCATCATTCAAATCATCAAATTATGTGAGTAGATTAAAACCACAGGCAACCCTTCCATCACTCAAGATAAAAATATATATGCTAGCTATTTGAATCCTCAAAAAGTGAAGATGATCACAAAATTCAGAAGAAATTTGCGGCATTGTTTTCTCTGGCAGGTTGCTACCCATCAAACAAAACACAGTGTTCTTTTTGTTACCCATCAAAAAAAACATGGTGTTATTTTTGTTACTCATCAAACAAATCAGAGTTTTTTCCTTCTATTACTTGTCAAACAAAATACAAGTGAAAGAGACCACTAGGTTAGGGTCGAGGATGCAATTTTGATGGTCAATTTTTTTACTAATGCAAAGGTTCATTAAATGTTATAGGAAAACTCCTGCTAAATATTTTATTGATAAATGTTTTTCATTTTTACAGTAAACCCAAAATGCCCTTTTTCCTAAAGAAAATTAAGATTGACATACTAAAACTAGGAAAACAAAATCAAAAGATTTCAAAACAAGCTGAGGTTTGTAGATTATGAATTTAATGGAATTGCACACCAACAAGACAACATAGTAATTAGTAGTGCTTGATTCTATTGAGAATAGATCATTTCCAAGATGGTGTACTAGGAAAATTGAAACATTACTGCCATAACTTTTCACCAATTTATGAGGAAAATTTTCTAATAGAGCTCTGCATCGTTCCAATCAAGGGTTTCTACCAACAATTTAGCTCATCAATATTCATAAATAATATCAGACTTTAAATTATCAAAACAAGAAATTGTACACAACAAATGGGTAGAAAATTTTAATGCCCCTTTTCCAGGACATTAACTATATTGATAAAACAAAACTCTCAAGAAAAAAATACATTTTTATAGGTATGTGCAGAAAAATGATAGAAAAAATAAATAAATTAAATATTTCTTTTACACGCCTAGGACTTGCAGAAGGGGATTGTTAGATGCCCTCTTACTTCCGGTAGGAGTGACAATCAGCTTAGCTAAGTCCAGAAAAGAAATATACCTAGGTGTTATAGTTAATCCCATCGGAGGAGAAATAGTCTACAGATCCTCTGCAACTATAATCCTCACACCTTGCCACAATATCTCATTGGGAGAAGCCCATTGTTTGAATCCTCCTCAACAAAACTTGCATATTATTAGAACTACACCTCTGATACTCATTCTCACAAACAAAATCCTTGCTAGTTATGGCTGCATTTGCATTACCACTATTCTCTTTTTTGTAGGACAGGGTGAGACCCAAATTTAGCTTAGCTTCTCCCAAGCTCTCCACATTACATTGTTCTTGAGTATGGTCTGAAGAGGATGAAGAAACCTCTAAGAGCCCAATGTATGTTGGAATTATATTGAGATAATTTGTACTAAGAGGGGAGGGGTGAATCAGTACCTCTAAAACTTTACTTGGTTAGCCCATTAACCCTTAGTCATCAGTTTGTAATTTAACTTATCTATCTGTTCATCTTTCTTTATGCATATGAAATCATATCATACATTCTTTTTGATATGTAACAATAATAGAAACATTCA
>MU224474.1:2082104-2112142 GCA_018584345.1 Thuja plicata | reverse complement strand
GCCCACGAGTCATAAAGATATTTCCTCATGAAATGATCATAAATGGGGAGTACCACATAGTGAATATCAACAACAAAACAAATAAAGAGAGATCAAACTCTGCATGCTATCAAAATAGAATGACAGTGGTGATTCAATGCATCTACAACCTCAACATCATGGCAACATTGATCCAATAGCAACAAATAAATTACAAGTGCCAAGCTAGTCACAGTCTCAATGAAATAAATAGTGTATATATAAAACAATATATGGTGCACAACAGCAGTAATAGCATCATACATGTATGTATATATATATATATATATATATGTATATACATATATATATATATGTATATACATATATATGTATATATATGTATGTATATATGTATATGTATATAACAATCACAGCTCATAAAAGGGTCATGTGGTGCTCGAACAGTGAGCTGATAAATAATGCATGATGCCCTAGCTTGCAGACCACGGTCCATAAAGACATTTCCTCATGAAATGATCATAAACGAGGAGTACCACATAGTGAATATCAACATCAAAACAAATAAAGAGAGATCAAACACTTCACACAATGCCTTGAAGATAATAGCAATGATGCTCTAGCTCTCAAATCTCGTGGGTCATCAAGCATTCCAAATGCAAAGATGTAAACAATGCTAGTATTAAACAATGAGCTCATAAACAATGCAACACAATATTTGCACCTTAGTAAACACATGTTAACACAATATGTTGTTAACAAAATATGTTAACACCATGTATGTCAGCCTATTGTGTTAATATGTGTTAGTAATTTGCAAACAAACATAATAGGCTAACATACATGTTGTTAACTAAGGTGGAAATATTGTGCTGCATAGACACGACCCTCAAAGATCACAGGTCATCAAGCATTCAAAATACAAAGATGTAAACAATGCCATTATTAACATTCATATTGTGCCATTAAATCAACAAATGCCATAAAAATAAAATTGAGTTAATGAGAAGACAAAGCTTGAATGCCTACCTCAAGTCATGGCTGCCATATGAAGATCAAATGCTAAGGAACTATGTTATAAAATTTCAAGGCATTAAATTTTATAACTGTACATATATAAAATTTGAAGGCATGAAATTTGACCTTGATAATGTTCCCTCCATTGCTTATGCTTGATCATGAATTTTAGAAGTGTATGGCTTGACTATGCACATGCATAATTGTAGATGAGGATCAGTAATAGGGTGTCAGGCATTACTTAGATCCTTTTGATCTAACCCCATATTTTCCTTCCTTGCAGGTTGTGGATCAAATAGGAGCATACTAGATCAGAACACCGGGTCAACACTTCATTACTTCAGGCAATGTCTGGTACCTTCATTATTTATGTTCATCCACTTATGTATGTTTGCATTCATTCATATTCTTCTGAAAATTGGCTATACTCATATTCTTCTTGTGTCTGAGTCTTCCAACTATGATAAATTTAACATAGAATTCGATGTCAACCTGTCAATATGTTTACAATGTGGGGGAGTCAAAGAAAATATATGTACAATTATAAAACCTAAAGTTAAATTTATAAAGTATCATATCATTTATAAAGCCTACCATAACATGTCATTTTTTGTTTGACATTTTTTTGTCACAACTAAAGAGTTCTCACCACGAGAAAATAGAGTGACCATTTGCTATCAGAACCATATGTGCAGATATAAATATTAAGTACAACATGCCCAATTTTTTTTCCAGATATGCGTATTAAGGATCATGTCAGATAATACAAGGGAATTCGATCAAAATAGGGAGACAATCGCTAGATTGTTGTCTAACTTTCAAAGAGAAGGCAATGACAAAAGTTATTTTCTATGCAAGAGTTGTAACGAATTAAAGACAAGAAGAATCAAAATCAAAATAGAAAAGAGACATTGTAGGGAGAATGGTCACATTGAAGGGGGGTTTTATTATCATCCATTGGTAATTATTGTTTGTTATATTTTTTTCACAATTAATATGCATATGAACCATGGAAGGAGGTTTGATTATCACATTGAAGGGGGGTTTGATTATCATCATTTGTATATAGGTCGATCTCCCCAGTGTAGTATGTGATATGGACCACCACATCTTAGAGGAACATGGAGGTGTGAATATAGAGGAACATGGAGGTGTGAGTATTGAAGCTGAAGATCATGATCCCATGGAAGATGACGATCATGCACTAGAAAACACATTTGAAGATGATGGTATTAATTCATTGATCATTGACACATTTGGTACTGGTGCTACTGGTGTTGCGGATGATGATGATGATTATGATGAGGATGACATTGACGTTGTCCATGATATACCTCTACTTGAGAAGGAAAACACGAGCCTTTACAAAGGCTCTGAAGGAATTATATTTTTCCATTAGTATACTTAGAAAAAAAACATGATCTGCACCATCGGTTTACTCTACACCATCAGACAAGGTACATCACTATCCGATGCTAAGGTTACCCGACAAACACTGTTAAGTGTTACCTGATGAAAAAAAAGGTAAACAATATTTGATGAGTAACAACAGTGCTACCTGACAGCACAACAAAGAGAGGTACCTGACAGATACAGGGAACCCGATGAACAGTTCATTCAAGGAACGCTGACAGACTGCAAGTTCAAACCGACAACCAAGAACCGACAGTCAGTTACATCCTGCAAAAAGTGGATCTGACTTTCTATGTCAGATAAATCACTGAAGTTGTATTTATAACTTCTTGATTTTCTTTTAAATCCATTATGTGCGGAGGAAGCAATGTAATATTTATTGTTTCAAATCATTTTACTGTTTTAAAACATGCAAACTAAAGATCAAGGTCAAGTTGTAAACCTTGGATCTGAGAGTTAACATTGTAGATTGTGAATTCCAAGATAGGTCAAACACTTGTATAAATAGGTGCTCAATCCATTGAGAATTGTTGTTGTTCAATGAAGATAGTAGCCAAAAAGAGCAACTAAAGACCAGACAGAGAATTCATGCAGAATAACACAAACAGATTCAAATCAGTTTTCAAGAACAGAACAGAGGCTACCGACAAGTAGAGAAAAGGTATTCATCAATCACTTAAGGTGATATTATTATTGTAAAGGCTTTAATGGATCTGTAAATCAGCAATAGTAGATTGCATACAGTCAGGTCAACATTTGTACTCATTCTAACAAGTGTAGTACACTAATGAAATCCTTTCAAGAAAGGTGGGCTTAACCGTCCTATTGTAAATCTCATAATTGAGTGCACACTTAAATCAGTGTTTCTAAAGCTCTTAATAGAGTAGATCTTGACAGGTCTCCACTTTAATACTCTTAATAGGGTAGATCATCAGAAGTGATCAAATTGTAAGCCTTAACCGACTCCCTTCCATTCTGTAGATAGTGAAGTTTTGTGGGTGCCATCCCCACCACAGTTTTTACTTCCTAACATGAGTTTTCTGCGATACCATATCTTGTGCTATGTGTTTGTCAATTTCATGAATGTTTCTATGAATGAATGAAAACTATGAAATATTATGAACAAACAATAGATACATAAGAAAGTATAACAGTAATGGTTGGTAAATCAGAATTGAATGATTACTAATGATAAATTGTGTAAGGGGATAAAAATTTTAGAGGTATTGATTCACCCCTCCCCTCTCAGTACTACTTCCCATTAATTCCAATAGGCTCCCAATATACTCTTCTCTCTGCTTTATTATTGTTGGTGAATTTGAAGGTTACGAATGGTTTATCCAACATAGCAATGTCACGTATGCTAAGGTTTGTCATATATGTCATTATAGTCTATAAAAGGTGGAACATGTACCATTTAGATTTTTTATAGTAACAACTTATATTTTTTGTTGTAGATTGATAGGTGAGTTTCTGTTACCACCATCAAATGTTCTCCCTCTCTCATACCGAGAATTATGTGCCACTATGAAACATATTAGAATGGAGTATCAAGCAATAGATGCTTGTCCTGAAGATCATATTATTTATCATAAAGAACATGAAAATATAACAGAATGCCCTGAATTTCATACGAGAAGATATCGAGATGATCAAATGACAAAAAAGGTGCATCGCAAGGTTCTTCGTTACATCCCCATTATTTCACGTCTGAAATGATTATTCAGGTGCAATAGCTTGGCACAATTTATGGATTACCATGCACATGGCAGGAGTTGAGATGACATTATTCGAATGCCTGCGGATGGTTAATCATTTATGGACATAGAGGAAAAGTGGCCACACTTTAAAGAAGAACTTTGAAATCTCAAGCTTTCTCTAGTAGCAGACAGTGTCAATCCGTATGGAGAGATGAGATCTGTTTACTTAGTGTGACCTATTTTTGTTATCAACAATAACCTTCCACCATGGATGTCAATAAAGAGGGAGCACATTATGTTGGCAATGATTGTTCCATGTATTTTATTATTTTATATTTATCTACATGTAATTATAAGTCTTGGAGTGAAATGGCCACAATAATTATCTGATGTTGTTGTTAATTCAACTAGGTAAGTACCAAGTGAAAGATATGAATATATATAATGCACCTCTTATCGACGAGTTGTTGGTGCTATGGAATGGTTTCACTATGTATGACATCTCTAGACCAACTAGACAAAGACAATTTTAATTCCATGCAATGCTTGTGTGGACAATTCATGATGCTCCAGGGTTGACACATTTATGTGGTATGTTATGGTGAATTCTAGTTGTATGCGATAATTCTCATTCTAAAAATTAACATATTAAATCCCATTGTATCGTTATCTTGTAGGTCTTCAAACAAAGGGAAAATTTTCATGTCCAATGTGTGGTCCAAAGATGAAATCTTGTCATTCCAAAACTTTAAGAAAGTAGGTGATGAGTATAGGCACTTCCTCCCTAGAAATCATAAGTATCGAAGTGCAAAAAAACACTTTTTCAATGGGAAAGAAGAGACTACATCAAAGCTCCGAAGAATGACACCTCACCTATGGCAGTTGGAATATAATAGAATTTGAGGTAATATCATTCCACCTAATGGTTGATGTTTGAAAATTATATATTTCAATTGTGTTTTGTTGGCTAATTATGTAATTGATGATCTTGAAGGTCGTGAAGGAATCACTGAACAACTTCTAAAGGGACTAAAATGTTATCCCAGAGAATTTAGTAGGCTGCCTTACTGTGAACAACTACAAATTGTGCATTTGTTTGATACTATGTATATTGGAAAGAATGTAACAAAGGCACTATGGAAAACATTGGATGGCAGGAATGACAAAGAAAAACTTGGCAAAATTTGTAGTGACATTCATGATTCCAATCATGCAATGAAAAATATCATTGAATCAAATAGCAATGGAGATCGGATTAATGCAAGTGCTCTTTCTTGGTTATTAACAGAGCAACAAAGTAATGCCATAAAAGAAGTCATATGAAAAATTCCATTTCCTATAGGATTTGCTGTGAATATAAGAAATTTCATATCAAAGAAGAGTGATTTTGGGTCAGGGATGAAAATGCATGATTGAAATACCTTCATCAAGGTAAGTCATAGTCTTTTGTATTTACAATATATTTGTGTAACTGCATTCAATTTTTATTGTATGAAATGATCAGTTGACAATTGTTGTAGTATTTGCTACCCCTATCGCTCCCAGAGAACTTCGACAATAATATCAAACAAGTGATATATGATCTTGGAAAATACATGAGGTAAGAAATGATATTTGTTCAATATATTAAACAATAATATCAAACAAGTAGTATATTGTAAAGTCTTGTATTTATATATTTTTGTGTTTTAAATCCCTTGTAGGTGGTTGTCATCTAAAGAAATCTATAAAGAAGATATAAAATATTGGAAGAAAAGAATTCCTCATCTAATATGTGAAATGTAAAAGTGTTTACCTTCAACTTTTTTCAATGCACATGAACACTACCTCATACACCAAGTTGAGGAGATTGAATTGTGTGGGCCTGTACATCCTAGGTCAATGTGGATGGTTGAGAGACACTTGAAATTTTTAAAGGGTTTGGTACGACAAAGAACACATCCTGAGGGTTCTATAGTTGAAGGATATATCATATAATAGATGATGGTGTACGTTACTCAATATCTTCCTAATCTTGCAGTAAAGACCCATATAGATTGCATTTGGGATCTCGAATCCATTAAAAAATTTGAAGGGGAGTAGTTGGTGGGCAACGATAGATTTAGGAAACTGAAAGGTAATAAATTATGAGATGTTATTGTAGTTATTTAATTCTTAATCTTCAAAATAATTCTGTTGTAACTGATCATCTATTTACTTTTGTACAGTTGCTACAGAGTGGGATGAAATATATTTCTTTATTGCAAACAATCAAGATTGGATGACGGTCTGGATTGAATGATGTCAACATTATGGTCATAGATTAAAATGGAAATCCATGTCTTCATTGGTTATACAAGCTCATCGTAATGGAGATCCCAATGTTACACAAAAAGAAATATATTTAGCATATGGTTTAAGAGATCACTAGGTACTTATAAATTTGTTAATCAACAGTATGTTTTTCAACTTGTGATGCAATAATTTATACATGTTTGACATTATTGTAGGTGAAACACCACAAGGCTATGTTATGCAATGTTTATAAATTTCACATCAAAAATTTGGATGACACGAAGAGAACTTGTGATTCTGGGATAAGTGCAGTCTTTCAGGTGACCAATATTTCATCTAGAAATGACTTACATCCTCGAGAGTCACAAAATCGATACTATGGTATTTTGATTGATATAATTGACTGTGACTTTAATTCCTTCAAATTAGTTCTCTTCGTCATGAAATGGTACAGACTACGTCTCCGTCAAAATGATCCTGATAGAACTGTTATTGAACATGATAGTGGATTTCCAATGATTAATACAAAGTTGTTTGAGCTAGTTGGGGAAGAGCCCTATGTTCTTCTAAGCCAATGTGAGTAGGTATTTTACTCAGAGGTTCCACATAAACCGGGTTGGTCATTTGTTGTTAGACATGATCCAAGAGGAAGGTCAATAAAGTATAATGTGATGGAAGAAGAAGATACTGAGGAAGAGGAAGAAGTGGATGATGATGTAGATGACGATCACGATCGAGAGTTAGTCGAAGAAGAATATGAAGAAGAAGAAGATGATGATGTTTCTACTAATCACGATGATTATGAAGAGGATGATGGCAATGATGATGATGTTGCCAATGACAATGATGATGATGATGATGATGATGATGATAGTGGTGGTGATGAAGTCATTGATGACAATGATCTTGATGATGAGATGGATGAAGAAGAATATCAATGACATGAATGAAATGTAAAATTATGCCAAATGTTTGGCATGTTTTAACGATTGTTTTGGGTTAAAATCTACACTTTGTCCACTAATATTCTTAGGGTTTCATATTAATGACTTTTTTGGTTTAGCGTGAATATCTAACTACTCTTATTCGCCTTGTTTTATATGTCCTACTTATATCTTTGATCTTTTGTTAAGAGAAATTTCATTCTAAAATAGTGTATTTAATCTCTAAATACTATCTTATGGGATTTGCTTCTGATAATTTTCTATTTCCTTGCACATTAATGATGTTAAATCACAGGGGATTCTCTTTGTTCCTTGAAATGGAGTGAGCTAATTCTGAAAGTATAAATAGATAATTTTAACAGTGTATAATGTCCTTTACAAGATGTAATAAATACTATGGAGTGAACTATGTTTGTCTGATTATATAACTATTATCTTTTGTTAGGTATCCCACATAGTCTCGTGGATTGTCAGGTATAATTCAATAAACACCATAGATATTAATGTCTTTTACCATTTGTAAAATATCTCTCTCATTGCCACCTGTCTCTCTCATTTCATGAAGTGTAGGTACCAGCGAATAGGTATTTGTCAAATTTTTCTTCCTCGAGCGGGGAAAATGTAGGAATGGAAGAAGAAAGTGAGACATTTCATATGTCTAAATCAAGAAGATCGACTCAAGGTCAAAAGATCAGAAATAAATTTAATAAATGCATGGAATTTTTCCTTGCTCAAGGGGGGTCGTGTTCTTATGATGATGAGAGAAAAGATGAATCTAAGGTGCCCTTTATGTACAAACATCTACAGAAACAATGGGTCCCCAATGAACTTCATTCAATAAATACTGATTTTTGTGTTAGAGAGATGATTTATCACATAGCACCATCTTCATTACATGGTTTGGGCTTATTTTCCATGGATGGCATAAAGGTCTCTTACAACAAAGTTGTCAAATTGATGGAATATGTCAGACCTTGTTATGATTATAGTAGTTGGATGTAGATTGTTAGATGTAAAAAAAGTATGTGTAGGTATGGAATCGTGACAAATTATATACAACAAAAAATCAGTGAACAAAGTAAAACAATAGTTATATATGTTGATGGAAGGCCAAAAGCATCAGGGAATATTGCAGGTTTTATAAATAGTACACGACCTGCATCAACTAAGAAGCAACCCAATTGCATATTTGAGGCGCGTGAGGGAAATCGTATATTTCTATGTGTGATGAAATCAATACGTGGAGGCGAAGAGATGCTTGTTGATTACAATTTTAATCACATAGATACAAACAACCCACTATCATGGAAAAGGTGGTACATACTATGCACCATTTAAAATTGTTTAAAAAAAAACAAAAAACTCTCTTCTTTTAATTGAAGCATTATGATAATTGTCTATTATTCAACGTAACTTAGCATAAGAACACATGTTTTAACATGTCTCAATGATTTTTAATTTTTGAAATACAGGGCTATAGTATGGATCAACATCCACACGATACGCACGATGATGATGGTTCTCATGGGACTTCTTCTTCCTGACATGTAAAACTCATTGTTGTTGTACAAATGCACATACAAGAAAAATGTTAATGTGTATTTTTTTTATGTTTTATTATTCACTACTATTTTGGATTGCTTTTAAATAAAGTGCTAACAATATTGTTCTCACAAACAAGTGTTGATCAGAAAAAGGCCAAGGAACAAGTAGTCCATGAGGAGCCGCAGGATGAGCATGGTCCATTCATTGTCGAGTTTTTATCAAACGTTGATCCAGTGGTTGCACTGCAAAAGGTCCTTCATGAAATTTCAAGAGAGTTAACTCGATTGGTAGATATTCAACCTCATAATCCTAAAATACTGATGAGAGAGGATGAGTTGGCTCACCGTGTTCAGACTTATACAGTAAGTATTAATGTATTTTTTAATTATAACAAAAGTTCAATAATGGTTTTTATAGTATACTCTTTTATTTATGTCATTAACTAAAATACATATGCATTATTTTTACAGAGGAAGCTAAAAACATTTAAGGGTCGTTCCCCAGATGCACATACTTTAGGCGATTCAAGTAGATCACATGTTCTATCGTCCACTTGTGTTTTGCTTAAACAATATTTTTTTTAATAGCTCTAACAATATTGTCCATGGTTGTCCATATTTTTTTATGCTCTAACAATCTTATTTTTTAGCACCTACTATTGATCCTATGTTCACTACGCCGCCTACTACGAGGATCGGAACCATAGAGGTATTGTCGGTTGCAATGTTGACAACATGTAGCATGGCCATAGATGCGATGACAACGCCTATTATTGGTAAGTAGATTCATCTTTTTCTCTCTCATTTATCATGTGTTTATTTCACTTGAACTATTATTTCTTAGGGGGCATTTTTTAATATTAGATTCATTTTATGTAGGAGGTGATGATGAAATTCTTGGATGTACTTGTGTTACATGTACGGGAATAATAGAGAAGTGTGATCAATTGCTCGTGAACATTGAAGATGGACTTCCCGTGAGAGTAGCCTAGCTTCTAGGTACTTTAAAGATTGATCCTTTCTTTTACTATACAATCTTATACTCATAATGTAATGCACTAACCCCCTGTGCAGTCCCTTGAAATAACTAATAATCCCATTATTATTTTGCAGGGAATAATCTATTTTTTGAAAAAATTAATGATGAATGTTTGCACATTTTCGGGCTGACCATACACACATGGTATCATATTTTGATTTCATTGCTAGATTAGATTTCCTTTCATCCCTTTCTTCAAGTATATTAAAAGGTAGCTTCAGTTCATTCATGAATCTAACAGTTTTTTTTTTTAAAGGTGGCAAGCAGAAGATAAAGAGTTAAAGGATAAACTCATTGACTTTATGATAAATGTTTTTGGACCCAATGCCTTTCAAAGACTTAGGCTCCTTGAGAAAGTGGGGCAAACTTTGAAGTATATTCGGGACAAGTACATGACCCAAATAGAATGCAACCCTTATTACGAGCGAACCCCCTATGTTCCTATTAATGAGTGGGAGAATCTTAAAAAGGATGCACTTGAGAGACGTGCAAGACATGATGAACAAATAGTATCACCCGAGGAAAGAAGGTACGTGATAATATTAATAATAAAATTATGTACTATTTACTCTTTGTACTTATTTGATCTAACATATTTCAAACATCACACAGGTTTCCTGACACATCAAAGGCAACATAAGCAAGAAAAAAAAAGCACGGGCAACACAAGCTTGGCTCGGGTGGATATTCAAAACTTGCTGCACAAATTGTAAGTAATAGTAAATGAAAAATCGTATGCAAATATTTATAAATTGTAATCAATTTACTTTTGATGAAATTCACTACAATAAAAATGTAGGGCTTGGAGTTCAAAGAAAAGATTTCAGAAGAGGACAAGAAAGTAGGCTACAAACAAGGCTATACAGTCGTGGCTGAACGATTCTGATCAAAGAGTGAACAAGGTTCTTCTGGTAGATCTGTCAAACAAGTAAATAAGCCAATTGATTTTTATTTCAAGTTGAATACTTTACCAATAACTCTATTTGATGTTAAGTTCCAACATAAAGTGAATATATTTGTTTTAAGTAAGGAAAAGATGATTATATATTTGTTTAAAACTTTAAAGTGTTTATATTTATATGTATTAAATTGAATGATTAACATTTCTCAGTATTTGTCTTATATTTATATGTATATATTGTTGATAAATGCACTAATTATTTACATTAGAATGCAGTTTGCTGATTTTGAAACACCATCCGAGCACGACAGAGGCGTCAATTCAGATGTGCATTGTAGAACTCAAGGTATACATTTTCTATTCAAATTTTGATTATTGATTTATTAATACAAGTAAACATTTTAAATTGAATTTGGCGTAGTAATAAAAATTTAATTATAATGTGTTGGGATTAATAAAATATTTTGTATTGCATTTGTAGAGAATGTAGAGGTTCCCGATGAGTGTGTTGAGGTTCAAGCCACCGACCAAGAAGATGTGGTTGCACAAGGTAAAGAGCATCACATTTATGTTTTTTAAAGTACTGAAATGCTTTTAACAATTATGATAATATGTTTTTAAATTAACCCCAATTATGATAATATGTTTTTAATTTAACCCTTTTATTAATTTGTTATTGCAGAGGGCCCGCCTTTGCAAAGGACAATGAGATCATGTGCACAGGCGAGAAGAAATGATGATGCCGAGATGGATATGCCTCTGCAAGATTATAGAGAAGCAGAAAAAAACCAAAAATTCAAAAAAGAAATGATTCTCATTTAATATGCAACTTATTTGATAATGACTAATGTTTATGTCTCGATGTTGTAATAATAAAACTATTATAGTTACTCTTATTTTTAAAGGTATATTTTGGTAGTTGAATTGTTAGCCAATTTGAGTATTGAGGTTAGTATAATTGCACTGTTACAACTTGTCAAGTTGGGGTTTAATAGACATTGATATTAGTAGTTCAATGCATATGTTAGGAATGCATGATATGACTAAATTATATACATGGTATACTAATATGTTAGATTTTAAGATAAGTGATCATAGAATTAGGTAATATGTATCTCCTCTCATACAATTATGAATCTTGTAGGTTTGGGATCATGGATATTACCTTAATATCTTACAAGAATTGGTTCTCCAACATAGTTATGAACCGTTGGGTAGGTAACCTAATGAGGAGGTCTACGTATAACTTATTTGTAGGTAGAATCTAATTAGGATCTCATCCTTGTTCACCTAATTGGGTCACAGCCAATGGAGACACTATCTGGGGACTCTACCCTAGAAAGGGGTTGCGTAACCAATTCTACCATCCTTTAAAAGATTGGTTTTAAAGTTAAACCCAAACTATGATGTCTCTACAAGTTACATAGGAAAGACCATCTATGATGAGCCTTTGAGGCATTAGGTCTGGCCCTTAGGTCTTTTACTTTTGATTTATTCCTTGATCTTGTCACCCCTTACCAATATTTTACATGTTTTGCATCTCTTTACGAAACTAGTTTTATTACGCCGAAGGCGTTCCTTCTCTTAAGAAAAAATTTTCACTTTAACATCAATGGTTTGAAATGTTCAATATGGTGGCAAGACGATTGGAATAATCCAAACCTTTCATTTGCCTTTGATATAATATTGATTGTATTTTTGTTTTCCCTTTTACATTTTCTAGTAGCTAACTATGCCTGTTTTGTGGAGTGGTTGCATCACGTGGGCATGATTTCTGTGAGTTTGTGTGCTGATTTATGTATTTCCTTGCAGATGGAAGACTTTTGTTTTCTCCATTCAGCCCTCAAATCACCAACAAAAAAAATCATGAATATGATGTTCAGGTTAGTTCATTTTATCATATTTTTGTTTCAATTTTTAAAATGTTGCGTTGCATATGACTTATTTAGTTCGGTCTATACTCTTCCAGACGTTGTCTTCCATCTTGGTAATTTGCATTTGTTTATTGGTCATTTTTGTTTCTACCCTTGTTGGTTTGTACTCTTCTACTTGTATTTCATTAAATTTAATACTTCGTATGCAGAGATAAATTTGCAGCAAAAGGTAGTGTTTTGAGTCAGTATTCAGTATTGTATTGAGATACATTTGCAGCAAAAGGTAGGGTTTTAAGTCAATATTCAGTATTGTATTCAGTTATAGGGTTTTGAGTCAGTATTCAGTATTGTATTTAGTTATTGGTTGATTTTTCAAACGCTTGGAATCGTCTGGCTTACTGTAAATGGTGTGTGACATTGCAGGGTATCAGAGAGTAGGAACTACCATAGCCAGTTCTTGATTGTGAATGATCATTTGTTCTTGGACAACTTGGAATTCTCTTTTGTTGTGGATTAATTTATGATTATTTAAGTAGTTTGGCCAATTAGCTCTGGAACTCTCACAAAATGTTCGTACAGGTAAATTACGAGAACTCCCTTTTACTCTGTTTGGATATTATTTTGCTTTAGATATATTGCATTAGGTTTTTTGTGACTCTACCTTTCTGTCAATGTGAATCCATCCACTTCTTTTACATGAAAATCATCTTCAGTTAGTTTTCTTCACAACAATTGTAATTTGCATGAGTTAGTTTTATATTGTTAATCTTTTTTAGATTGCATGGGTAGGTTTTCACTTCAATTTTACTTTTCCTTACCAAATAAAGCACAATGTGCATGTTATTCTTTTAGAGTTTATTTTTCCATGCTTTCGATGGTTGAATAATTGTCACTAAATAAATACTTATGCTGAGTTTCTTTGTCCATGCTCTTGGAGAGTTTATTTGTTAATCAATTGCCTATGCACATTGTTTTTTTTTAAAATCTGCACTATACGAGAGCATTCTGCAATAAAAAAAGATAAGCAATAGACATGTTTTGTATGTCTATGTTCTCACAATTAATTGAATTTAGGGCTGTTATTAATTTCAATCTAAAAATAAAAAAAATATTTTTAGTTCAAATAAAGCACAATGTGCATGCTATGCTTTTATAGTGTCTTTGTCCATGCTTTGGATCGTTGAATAATTATCACTAAATAAAGACTTATACTGAGTTTATTTGTCCATGCTTTGGAGAGTTTATTTGTTAATAATTTTCCTACGTCTATGTTCTCATGAGTAATTGAAATCAGGTCTGTTATTTCAATCTACAAATAAATTTCATTAGTACTCTCCTTCTGATTTCATATTTTAGCGCATGTTTTCTATGTCTATGTTCTTATGAGTAATTGAAATCAGGGCTGTTATTTCAATCTACAAATAAATTTTTCAACTATTTTGCTAGGTTCATGATTCCTTCTAATTCTCTGGTAATATCAACTACCATACCTACCAAGGCCTCTGTAACATTCCTATATTTCCAGGCATTATATTGAACATTTAAAACTGCAGGCATTATATTGAACATTTTCATCTGCGGGCATATTTGCATCTGGTGAAGGTTCTTCTGCTTTTGAGAAATGTTGTAGTTAACATTAAAATAGCCTATAACTAAAATACTTAAATGATAATAGATAAAACTTACCATGTCACTATTGTCCATAGTAGCAAGTAGCTAGTAGCAAGCATCAAGTGCTTTAAAAACTTTTAGATTCTTGAGGTAATCGCCATTTAGAAAATCCTCCAACTACTAAACAAAGACTAAATAAAGACTTATGTTGAGTTTCTTTGTCCATGCTTTTGGAGAGTTTATTTGTTAATCATTTGCCTATTCTATACGATAGAAAGAAGGCAATGAATGTTTCCAAGAACACTTTATGGAAGAGTTGAGTTTTTATATAAAATGATTATTGAAAACTTGACCTAATTTAACTGGTCTTTACTTGCAAAAATTGGCAGGTGTGGCTCTATCGCTTCAAAATTTCCACACATTTATTCTCAATATTAATAGACAAACGAGATACTATGAAGGTTATGTGTAGTTAAACTATTCTAAAAAAAAAGTGAATCTCATTATATATTTTGTTTAATAATATAGAATACCGTCGCAATTATGACGGAAGCCAGAGAACGACCGACACCAAAGCTATACATGCGACGTCTAGATGTCAGAAATTATCAACAGCTGGACCTCGCATGTACAACATATCTGTCACACACCCATTGTAATTGCGACACTCATAAAGTGTAACAACGGTAGGTTGTCAATCTTACACAGTGCACACTGCGACGATCAATACTTAAATGCGACGTTCAGATTATGACAATCATAATAGGTAACGACAACATGCTAAACAATGTAGCCAATGCATATTGTGATGGTCATTGACATCACAATAATGACAGACATAACAACTGTCAGTGGTTCTAACACCAAAATTGCAACATCGGCCTGTGTCGCTTGCCCGACGGGGTAGTGTCAGAATTGCGACACATATCCATCAAAAAAAGGACTCGAATGTACTAGTAAAAAAAGAACCATTTCTTAATACATATTAAAAAATCAATTTCCATGCTTCTCATAGTAAAGATGTCTCAGATCCACTTCTACTAGATTATGTGTAATAGTATTAACATTATGCTTATGTTTTCATTTATGTTTGGCCAGTTCCATTTAAGGCATTGAAAACACCCTTTAATTTGGGATGTCGTAAAAACTCTTTAGAGTAGAAAGTCTTGTAAGCCACAAATTTCTACACAAACAAGATTATAAATTGTTGTTTTGATTTTGGAGCTCCTAAGGTTGCACTAATTCAAAAGAATCAACACAAGTGATGTTGACATGAACTAAATTGAAGATATGGAAGTTGTGACTTACAATTCTTTATATTTTATAGATATTTTACAACATCCTTCATTATTGGGCATATTACAATGCTTTTTTAGGATTCCAACGCACATTTGATTTAGGATTACAATGCACTTTGTATAGTTTTGAACACTTTTAGGACTGTAATGCATGTTTGATTTAGGATCTCAGATTGCAATGCACTTTGAACTTTAGTTTTATAGGACTACAATGCACTTTGAATTGTATTTCTTTAGGAGTTGATTGAATTAAATTATGTAAATATATACATATATTCCATGCCCACTTGTATGATCACTTGTTACTAATTTTGTTTAGGACTAAAAAGTGCGTTGTATTCCTAAATTCCTCAATTTCATTTAAGGCATCGCAAGCACCCTGCAATTAGGATGTCCTTAATTCAGTTCAATTTATTTCAAATGAACACAATTGAAGATATGGAAGCACTGACTTACAAACCTTTCTATTTACGGCTAAATTTGCAACACACTAATCACAGGGTGCTTTGTGATGCCTTTGTAGGAATGCAATGCACATTTGGTGTATTCCTTAATCCTTTTTTGAGACCATAACGTAGATGAATTATTAAACCCTCAATCCTTTTTTTAGATCATAAAGCATATGGCTTATTAAATTGGAAATGAAATTGCAAACCCTTAACTCTAAAATTGAAAGCCTAAAACTAATAAATTGAAATGAATTTGGAATCTCTTAACATGAGTTGTGTCATTGAAAACCCACAAATACTGAAATTGGATTATGTTATCCCATAACATACATAAATGCATGTGTACATACTGTTGACGGGGTTTTGCTGACCGGGTCCGCCAACAGTCATAAGTTGTCACCGGGTTCTGGGGAAACCGGCCAACTCCGCCTGCAAAGGTTGTCCCGGGGAAATAAATCCTCTGGGCCTTCAAGCACCTGGGTGTCGGGTCACAACAGTCCGGGGCTCGGTTGGGAGAGGTGACTGTTTTCGAGGGGGATAGCTGGTTTCTTCAACTCATTTTCTCCAGAGATTTGATAGAATAAGGTTCTCCCTAGCGTTCTATACTTAGCAAATAAAGTGAAAAAGATCCTGCAGGGTTAGAAGTTTTTCATCTAACTACAGTCATACTGATGTCTGGAACATCAATAATACTCTGATAAACTACACTAAATACCGAAGAAACACATAACCATCAGCTAGCATTTTATTAGTAGCGGGAATAAAGAGGTCGTTAATCTACTTTAACATACCAGAGTAAAAGACATAAAGAACATCAAAACATGAAATACCATTAACTCAGAAGCAGGAATGCCAACAACATCATTGCCAAGAATTCTTCCTTCTTTATTAATGTTCCTTCCAGCAAGCACTGGTGTGTGATACAATGGCGGCTCTAGGGGAGCATCTAACTATTGAGAATAGATCAATGGAGCATTGAGCTCTGCAAGTCGAAAAGAGAAATTACTTTGCTATTGCTATGGACAACAAAATCATCAATTTCGCCGACCCTTGGAAATGGGTCGATCTGCCTATTTATACAACTCTCTTCTAACCCTAACCCTATTTACATCATGCCTTAATAAAATACAATATCTGGGGGCCAGTACTACCTGCGCCACCCTACAAAAGACCTGGAGACGGAATAGGTTTGTCATGTCAGAAGAATAAGATAAGAATATATATCGGAAGAATCGGTCTCGAGAAGAGGGCCAGAAAGGAGAAAGAAGGATTAGGTCCCCCAGGGACCGAGGCTACATGCCTCATAAATGGGAAATGCAGTGCCCTATCTCCAATGTGCCAGATGTACCTCTGAGAGGTGCCTCGAGAAGACCACCCTGTTAGAAGACCAACTGCCGGGCCGACGCCTCTTTGATGTGGCCAACCACCTTCTGACAGTCTTTATTAACCGCTTCTGAAAGTGACCGGTCAGCCTCGGGGACCGGGACATGGATCACTTTAAAGAATACAAAATTTTGGATCTGGGACTCCGGGATCTGGGAACTTACGCCCTAAAAAAAGGAATAAAGAATACTCAATACTTGAATTCTCCCGGCCCCCGGAGAAAACTCAAGGCTGCTTATTATCATTGAAGGCTTGGAGGAGGCGAGAAATGCCATCCTCATCTATCTCTTTTAGGCTAGCCCTTCTGTGCCTGGCCACTTCAACTTGTTCCCCCAAGTCTGGAACATTTTCTTTGATTTCATCTGCCATCCTTGCGGCATCATGACCCTTAAGTATCATGCTGGTTAGTTTCGCCATCTGGGCCCCATCTATCCCCTCCGGGGATTGATACCAGGATTTCATTATCTCATCAAAACTCCCCAAAACCAAATCTTCAGGGGTATACATATCTGTACTAAGGGGATCAGCCTCGGAAGCCTTTATCACAAAAGACTTGTATAAATTAGAAGAATACTTTACAGTGTTTACCTTCTCTCGCAAGGACTCTACCAGTTGCTTGGTTACCTCCAATGTGAGGTCAAGTGTGGAGTGCTGAGTTCTTACAAAGTCAAATGATTCCTCACCCAGAATTCTGGATTCAGAAATTATATCTTCTCCCAAGGTGAGGAGCTCTTCGAGCTCCACCTTCCACGCTTGGTAATTTTTGGCGTCACTCTCCCACTGCTCAATAAGCGCTTCCGCCTGATGAATGACTTGTCGGGCCGTGTATAAATCTGGGAGAGTGGATGTTAGGAAATGCTGGGTGTTTCCTATCTGCAGGGCGATCCATTCGTCCACTGCCTGGGCTTTCTTTTTCATCATTCGCAAGGAGTCTATGTCACTCTACGGTAATTGATCTGATGTGGAGGTCTCTGGAGGAGTGGTGTTGATTGGTCAAGCTAGCTCAGTAAGCAACCCCATAAGGTTTGCATTCTTTTCCTTTTTAGCTTTGAGCCTCTGGGCTTCCTTTTCGTATCGGGCCTCCACTACCCTTGCTGCCTCCTTTAGTAAGTCTACCTCCCCCTGCTTTCCCCTTTTGCCTAGGGATACCTTTGCAACACTGTAATCTGTGGGGTCTACAGTTGCTTCATCGGCGTCTGGGGGAGGTGTTGCCATAATGGCAACTGTTTCTCCGCCCGGCCCAGTTCGAAGAGTGTGAACTGTCTGGGCTTTCTTTGCCTTCGGTGGGGCCTGAACTTGGGCCATCATTTTGGCCAGGGAGAGAGGAATCACCGGAGCGGACTGAGCTTTTCTCTTCTTGCTCTCAATCAGCCACTGAGGGGGGAGGGGTAGCCTTCCTACCAGATTTTTTTCTCCTGATTCATTCCCAGTATCCGGTGGCTGTTGCTCTTTAGCGACGTGGACCTCATCCGTTCCTCTCCCTGCCTCATCCTTTTCTACAGCAACGTTTTCTTCCATTTCCATCTCCTCGGCCTTGTCCTGTACATTTATCATTGGGTCTGGATCCTAGTAGGCTTCCTTGGGGATTTCTTCTTCAAGCTTCTCTTCTTCTTCTTGTTCTTCTGCGAGGGCTTCTTCTTCTGTTGGCAGTATGGGAGGTATCGGGCCGAGATTCAGAGTTTGGGCCGCTGTGATAACCTGCCTGAAGGTTGCTCCAGGGAGTGGCCCTTGGAATGTGGCGGCTGAGTTTACGGTTATTCCCGAAGGTCCGGTTCCCCTAGTGGATGCCATTTGTTTGTCTTTCTTTAGTTGGTCCACTCTCGAACCTTGTATTTCTTGAGCCCCGGAGATAATCTCTGATTCTGGCTCTTCTTCCACCTGCTGCTCCTGTTCCTGTGCAGGTTCTTGTCCCACATCTTGTTCCGCGGTCTCTTGTTCTTCCCCCGAGACTTCTGCCTCTGCTTATGTATTATCCCCTTGCAAATTCCTGAACTCATCGGTTGCAAATACATCAAATTCTTCTTCCAGAGGGGGACTGGCCGGGACCTCCGCAGGCTCTGCTTCTTTCTCCGACTCCGGGGAACTGGAAGAAAGGATCTCTACTTCTCAGGGGAGGGATGTCTCCGGCACTGGTACCGGCTCTTCTTTGGCCTATCTGATGTGCTTCCTCTTCCTTCGGGCAATCAAAGGTGGCCCTGCATCGGCTATTGCTGCCGCCTCCATGGGATCCACCCCCGTTGCCTTCACCATTAGGGATGCCAGTGACGGGGAGGAAGGGGGACGAATTGGTCCAGCCATGAGCAGGGGAGTGGCCAGCCTCGTTATTAACTGCTCCCTCATCTGCTGGGAGGCTGCCATAGACTGCTTGATCTGTTCTTGTATAGGAAATTCTTGCGCAGGAGGGGTCGTGTTTATCCTTTTTCCCTTATCTGTCCCCGGCGAAGAAGTTCCCGCCCTCGGGGTCAATTTAGGTCCCGGCTGTGGTGTTAGCTTTAGCGCCGGTCGGGGATCATGATGAATACTCCCGGGGCATACCCTCTTGAAATAGGCATGACTTCGCTCGACCACCTCCCGAGTGAAGTCTTCAATCGTGGGCCCCTCCTGGGCGGCCCAATGCATTACTGGCAGAGCCATTTTATCGATCCCCTTGGCCTTGTACTGGGGTCGATGGTGGGGGCGGCGTCCGAGAAATTCTCTGGGAACCTTCGGAGTCTCAATAGTTGCATCATTCCGGCCATCATCCTGACATAGTGCTGGCTTCGCACCTCCACGTCATCTTGGCAATCTGTCCAGAAGTCCTCCATGTGTATTTGATGGGGCTCTGAAGCCCGGGGCATTGCCATTGCTATTTTTCCATGCGGATCAAAGTTCTTCCGCGCCAGGTAAAACTCCTGCAAGTTATAACTTTTCAACTCATTGTCTGCCTCTTTTGTGGTAGCCAGACTATAGGTGTAGTTCCCACAGGTGATTGGGAACGAGACGTTGGGGATCTTCTTGAGGGAAAAGAAGGTGTGCAACTCCATCATTTGCCGGCAGTATTCCAACAGCACGATCTTGTCCCCGCAATGCCTGGGCAACAAGTAGGGTTTTCTAGAGAAGCCGACGACCCTAATGTATGTATGTTTTTGGAACTGAATATAGTAGTGTCCATAACTACTGACTAGCTTCATCGCCTCAGTGGACAGGCGGTATCTGGCATCCCGGGTGGGTGTAAGCAAATGGTAGTAAATGAATGCATCGTTTACTCGGCAGAAACTGGGGAAGCTGGCCTCCCATTGAATTTGTGGGAAATAATCCCACGGTGCTTTTTATTTCGGGCCAATCCTGAGTACGCCATCTGTAAGTAGGTCGTTGGAATGGGGCCTCTGTTGTGCTAGGGACCAGAAAACATAAAAAGACATATAGAACTTCTTCTTCCTGTCCAGCTGAAGGAACTGGGAGTCAACTTTATTAGAGATTATTGTGGCCCAGTCGAAGAATTCCCCTTTGGTGGAGATGCTGAGAAGGAAATAGTACATCCATTTGGAAAACTCCTGGGCGGAGGGCTGCCCAAATACCCGGGCCAATGCTATTATCCCCATCTAGATGCTCTCCTTGAATTCAGAGCAGGGGATTTCTATCTTCATCCTCTTTGGGTCCCTCTTTGGGGCCTTAAGCCAGTGGGTATTCATGTACACCCGGTCAGCATCCTCCAGTTGTGTAAACTAATCCAAGGCATCAGTCCTTGTAACTACGGTGGCTCTATCAAATTGTGGGATTCCTAATCCCGCCTGGAATGTGTCTAGGTTGAGGGATACCAGAGGACTGGAGTATCCTGTGGGTTCCGTGGCTGCAAGCATAACAGCCCAAACGGACGAGTTGTAGTTGGCAGCCAGTGTTAAGATGAGCTCCGGAGACTACACGGAGCATGGGAAGCAAGCTGCCCGGAGGATCCCGGAGCCTCCGACGTTGATCGCTAATTGATCACCAGCTTGTCGCTGGATGTGCATCACTTTTACCAAGGCTTGCATCTCTGCCCACGTTCTGACACTGGTGTCAGTTATAAGTTTAACCTTGGACTCAATCTTTGAGCCCGTAATGATGTTGTTCTGCACGAACTTCATGGTGAGGGGAAGTTTCTCCAGGGCCCTCTCCATCTTGGACTTTGTTGCTGCCCTGGTGGCCGTTGAGGGAAGTTTTGGACTTTCGGGCGGAGAGGATGCGAATGCTTCAAACATGATTGATAGATGAATTTCAGGAAACTGCAAGGCAAAGCGACTGTCAGAATATTTTTATCAAAATAAAATAGTTACTCCGGGGTCCGGAGATCTTACCACCGCGACGTTTGCTTTTCCTAAAAAGTTAGTTTTATACAAAGATACCCGAAAAGAAAAACACATCGTAAACTTAAGATATCATCAACACATCCGGGTCTGGGGAATTTTATCACACTTAGCAAAGATGTGGGATGGATGGTGGTAGGAGACCCAAAACTCAAAGAAATGACCGTTGGCGAGAATATGTGAAAAGCCAAGTCATCAAGCCCACGTGGGTGCCACGTGTGTAGGTATTAAATGGAAGTTATGTCGATGACGGCGGGGCCAACTGTCCGAACGCGCGAAAAGGGAAAGCCACTTGGTTGGAATTGATTGTGCGCATGGGATATAAATGAGGTTCTGACAGACTCCATGGAAGAGAGAGAAAACCACCTGTTTGAAACCAGCCGAGAGCCGAGCTTCAAACAGGTGGTTTTCGGCCTCAAAGCGAGCTCGGAGGCGAAAAACCAGACACAGGGGTGAATCGACCAGCTCGCTTAGCCACCTAAAAGGATATACATGGAGCTGAAGGATATATACAAGGAAATGAGGAGATATATACATAGACTATTTACAACTATATACATATATACATGAATATACAACGCAGGACGACGCCTGCGGGAAAACCAGATGAGGCAGAAACATATATATAGCTATCTACAAAGTTTACAGATAGACCACTTCTACATAGAGGGCGGACACCCCTTTGGCAGAGCCGACCTACCAACGGGTGGCGAAACCAGAAAACAACAAACCAGATGAAGAAATGAAACAGAGAAACAAAACAAGCACAAGCAAAACAAATAAAAAGACCAAACAAAAACCAAAGAAAAGCCAGAGAGTGGAAGCAAAATAGAGAGGAGGGGAAGCGGAAGAACCAATCTGAGAACGCAGAAGATAGAGGAAAAGGAGGATTTACTGTAGGAGCTCTGCAACAGCTTGAGTTATCTGACGGTCAGAGTCACCACCACGAAGCACTTGCAATTGCCTGAGGACGACTGGAAATGTTAAGCGCTGATTACCAAAAACTCCCTACAAATGCTCTGTTAATTGCTTTGCAATCGCTCTTTAATTCTCTCTAAGTGATCGAAGGTTTTAATCGCGGTAAATGCGAAAGTGACAGATAATTTCTATTTATACCCACGGTAAAAAGGGCAATCCTCCTCCTTCCGGCGATCTCCAGACAAGCAAAACCTTCAGACTCCGCGCCTGGGGATTCCTCGTGATAATAGCCTTAAGAACACTATGATGAATAATCTCAGAGTCCGGAATCTGGTTTCCAACAAAAGGCAACCTCTGGGACCGGAGTCCTAGAGACAGAAAGCAAACAAACAAGACACAATGCCGGGGAAGAAAACCCCGGAGAAAGAAAACAAAAAGGGAAAGGAAGACAAGGCAAGGCTGCAAGCAAAAACAAAAAAGGGGGACCCAACATTTTGCACACAAAATGTAAGGACGGGGATGCAGGGCATAACAAATGGCGATTATCTGGGACAAATGCCTAAGCGCATTTGAGAACTATAGAATCTCTGGTTAGCAAAACTGGAACAAGCCGCTCCTCAAAGCGCCTGACAGGAAAAGAGCAACATGTCTGAGAGAATCCAACCATGCAGGAGTCAGTCCGTAGTCCTTCATCAGTGGTGTCGTGTGTGCTTTGGGAATAAATCAAGCCGATGACCTCTGGGAGGAATAGAGAAGAGGCACTAATTACATCGAACCAGTCATTAATTTTCTTGTTTCCCCCAGAGACCGAAGTTCCATCCCGCTTTTCCTCTTTGGTTATTTTGTTTATTTTAGGGTGGGGGAAGGCGGTACTTCTTTCACCATTAAGCTTAAGCTTAGCTAAATTTAATGGCGGTACTTCTTTCACCTATCCACCTATATTTAGATTGTTCAAAGAGGGGATAAAACTCTGGACCCGGAAAGAATCTCTTAAAGTTTCAGACCTGGGTCAACCAATTAGTACAATCATTCTATCCTCGGTGTGTCCGATTACTTGCTCCTTATATTATTATTTTGTTCACTGATTGCCGGATTCTCAGAGAGAACACCCAATGGAGATTCCTCAAAATATGCCCTATCCTATGAAACGAACCCCAGAGACCAGGCCGGCTCCACCGTGCTAAAGACAGATTCTAAAGTTGGCCATGCCGTAGACATTGTACCGGATACCAAAGTTATGCGAAGCATTCCAGTTCCTACAAGGCAGAATGAAACGCCGGGGCTGAAAGAAAACCAAAAACAAAAACAAAACGACAAAAGGGGACTGTCCCGGAGGACAGCCGACAAGGCTATTTATAAGGCAGGGTACCTCGCAACGAGACACCCGGAGGAAATATTTACAAGCGGGGGACTTTACATATAATACAACTTTTGGAAAAACTTACCCCTACTCGAAGTAGTGTTTGAGAAACTGTCCATTAACGGGCAATGCGACAGGTTCCCCAGTCAAAGTGTTAAGGCGGTAAGTATTTGCCCTACAGATTTCTGAGATCAAGTATGGTCCGAGCCAGAGCCGCTAGAACTTGGTATGCTTTCCTTTCTTCTCCCGGGCCTTGTCCCACAATAGGACTAGATCTGAGATTTGAAAAGCCTTATATTGGGCTCTCCTATCAAACCATCTTTTTACCACTGCTTGATGACTCACAAAATTTTCAAGGGCTGCGTCTCGCTGTTCCTCCATTCGCACCAGATTTAAGAGTCGAACCTCCACAATGTTGTCCCTGTTGCTAAATTCCTGCATGAACTGTAAAACTGGGATTTGTAAATTGACTGGGAATACAGGGTTCTAGCCATAAACTAGATGGAACGGTGATATTCCCAGGGCGGCCTTGATACGAATGCGATCTGCCCAGAGGGCGAATTTCAACTTTTGATGCCAATCCCGAGGATTTTGTTCTAACAGATGTTTGATCACTTCAAGTAGATTTTTAATTGTTGATTCAGCAACGCCATTTCCTTGGGGATAATAGTTGCTGGAGAACTTCAAGGTGATCTTCCGATTGTAGGTCCATTCGAGTAGCTGCGTCGAAGAAAATGCCAGACCATTGTCACATACCAAAGTAAAGGGCATTCCAAACCTTGTGACGATGTTTTCTTCCAAGAACTTGATAACTACGTCTACCGTATTATTTTTGCAAGGTATAGCTTCAGACCATCGAGTGCAATAATCAGTAGCAGTAAGGATGTATCAGTGGTTGGCAGACAAGTTGGGGTTGATCTCCCCGATGAAGTTGAATGCCCATTGGGCGAAGGGTCTAGCCTCGTAGACTGGTTGTAGAGGCATGGCTGGGTTACACTCGCGGTGCACCACGGTTTGGCAAGTATGACATTTCCTGATATGAGCGTAGACATCTTTGAAGATACAGGGCCATTAGTATCTAGCCCGAAGGATCTGATGGGCAGTGGCATCAGCTGATCCATGCCCGGTTCCAAACTGTCCGTGGAATTCATCGATTATTCTTACAGTTTGGTCCCTGTCGATGCATCGAAGGTACACTCCCTCATAATTTTTGCGGTAAATCGTGGAGTTTTTGATCATGAAGTGTGCACTTTTCATCCACAGGGCATGACGTTTGTGGGGAGGTAACCCCTCCAGACATTTGTTGTTTAGTAACAAGTATACCAAATCGGTATACCACGGATCTTGGGTGATGGACTCCACTGCGTAAGTTTGGCATTCTACGTGGGGAGTTTCTTCTGCCATCACCCGACTTAGCCCCTGGCCCAGACTATTTTCATGGGCTACATTTCTAAGTCATATTCCTAGAGGATGGCCATCCATTTCTCCCATCTTTCGCCTAATTCACTCTGCATCAGTAGAGATTTGACGGCCTAGTCCGAAATGATAGCATATACTTTGCTCCGGAGAATATAATGCCAGAATTTCTTCACGGCCCTGACTAGAGAAAAGGCCTATTTTTCTAGTGGTGAATATCAGACTTTGGCGTTCTTGAAAGGGGAACTCATGAAAGCTATTGGTCGTTCCTCCCCTTCAACCTTTTGGGTCAACACTGCCGCAGCTGAATGCGGCGAAGCAAATGAGTAAATGTAAAATGGAAGGGAGTAGTCCGGACTAGCCAGGACAGGTGCTTCCGTGATTGTCTGTTTGATTTGGGTGAACGCCCGCTTTGCTTCAGGACTCCGCTCAATCTTGGTATCCTTTTTCATCATCTCATTGAGAGGTTTAACTATTTCTGTGAATCCTGTGATAAACCCTCGTACGAATTTGATCTTTCCAAAAAAGGATCGCATCTCTTTCTTGCTGCTAGGCATCTGTAGATTCAGCAACACCTTGACTGTATCAGGGTCTATGGATATACCCTTCTCAGAGATAATATGCACGAGCAACTTCCCCTCGGTGACCCTGAATATGCACTTCTTGGGGTTGAGGGATATTCCATATCGGCGACATCTCTCGTAGATCTGAGCGAGGTGGGCGGGATGATCACGCCTGTCCCAAAAAAAGATGGTCAAATCATCCATGTAGATGATTATGCACCAATTTATGAGGCCTTTGAACGCAATGTCCATAGCCTTTTGAAATGTAGCCCCTGCATTGATCAGACCGAAGGGCATACTTTTGTACGCAAACGTTCCCCACTTAGTGGTAAACACTATTTTCTCTCTATCCTCATACTTGACCATGACCTGGTTGTATCCTGAATATCCATCCAAGAAGGACATCATCTGAGATCCATTTACTATCTGCAACACCTCATCCAACGAGGGGAGAAGGTGATTATCTTTTTTAGATGCCTTGTTCAAATTTCAAAAATCCACGCAAAGGCGGATCTCACCATTCTTTTTCCTTATAGGGACTAGGTTGGCAACCCACGTAGTGTGCCAGATTGGGAAGATTATCCAGGCTGACAGCAGTTTTTCCACCTCTTGATAAATCAGAGGCTCTATCAAGGGGTTGACCGGTCTTTGCTTCTACCGGAAGGGCTTAGCATCAGGTTTCAGGGGAATAGTATGGGTCATGATGGATGTATCATATGTTTTCAAGTCTTCATAACCCCAGGCAATTACATCAATGTATTCTCGGAGAACCGCGAGAATCTTTTTCTTTTCCTCAGGGGAGCAGGAGGTACCAATGTGAATGATCTTTTCTTCACCGGGCTGGCCGATGTTAACCTTTTCAAACTTTCCTCCCTCATAGGAGGATGACACCCTCTCACGGGCCTGAGGGTCCAAATCAAAGATTCGTTCTAGTGCAACCATCCCCTTTGGGATGGTGTTAGTGGGTAGGTCCATGATCCCATCATCTTCATCACCCTGCCCAGTATCGTCGTGGTCTCGTTCCTCCATTATCTGGTCTTCAAAGACACCAACATTCGCCATGAAGGCTAAGATGTGTTGATCATCTTCAAAAACCTGAAAGTGGGTGACATTATCTGGGATGGAGGGGGTGGGGACCATCTCAACTGAAAATCTCCGGAGTCATGAGCCGGCCATCGGCTCAAGTGTGCTGGCAGAAATGGTGAGGGCATCCGGGACATAGTTCCATCGTCGGGGAATAAGGTCAATGCCGAAGGCATCAAAATATTCAATAAGGCTCCAAGCCCAGTTGCAGTAAGTGGCCAGCCTTTTATCATGACATGTATATTGACTCTGGATTTGTTTAACAATCAACTCTGAATCACCCAGAGCCCGGAGGCGGGTGATACCTTTCCTTAACACAAATAAGAGTCCAAGGACCAAAGCCTCGTACTCCGTGACATTGTTTGTACAGTTAAACTGCAGTCTATAGGATGTGAGGAAGGACTTCCCTTGTGGGTTGATTAACTCTACTCCAGCCCCACAGCCTTGTTTGGATCAGGACCCATTTAACTTCAGGGTCCATAAGTCATTGTTTGTAATCTGGGGTTGGGGAGGGGGAGTTTTCTTTTTTAGATTATTGCTGGGGGACCTAGGGGGTATCTCCCGGACTACCAGTGTGAAAGTGGATTTTACCCCCGGAGGTGTTTGGGTTTGGTATTCCCTGGGAGAGGGCACCAAAGGCGTGCATCTCGTAGGAGTACTGGGTCCTAGGAAATCCATTACATGTTGCTTGTTTCGGAGGGTATCAAGGTGCTGGTTAGCGATCAAAAGACATGGCCCAAACTCGAGCTCTGAATGTTTTTGGTAGTGCACTTGACACCAAGTGCCAGAAAGGAGTGTGGCAAGGGTTGCTGTGGGACCTTGAGAGTTGACTTCAACTCCCATCTTTTCTTCTAGGTCTTGGGCTCTCCGCAGTACGACTGGATCTTCTCCAGGGATGAAATCGAATGTTAAGATTTCAAAAGGCTTGTACACCCCCAGGGAAGTCTCAGAGAAAAAGACCTCATTGACCCTCCCAACCTCAGTAAGGGCTTGTTTCATCCGGGTTCGCTTTTGACTTGGATCTTATTGGATTCTCCTTCCCATGGAAGCCACAAGCGGGTGAAGTCGGTCGAAAAGTATCCATTCAAGGAATTAGACCAATTCTGACTTAGTAACATTCCGTAAGTCTCTGGGATGTCCACCACTTGGATGTCAATGATGCTGGCTATCCTGGGGTCCTGGATAAGATGTATCCGGACATTCTTCAATTCCCCCACCATTTTTACAGCAGTCTTATCCAACTGGATTACTGTACCATTAGATGGGGTGGGGTGGAATCCAAGCTTCTGACAAATAGATAGGGGCATGATATTACCTGAAGCTCCAGAGTCCACTAGGCAATTATGTATATTCTTGCCGTGTATATTCAGGCCTAGTAAGAAGGGAGGATCTTCATTGTTCCCCCTGAAGACAGCCGCGTTAGCATCTTCGAATGAGACAGTCTTGGGCGGGTGGCTGACGACTTCTGGGTTCCCTAAGAGCTTTAGAAGGGACTTCTTCTGCTCAGGACAGTTTAACAAAATGTCCATCAGGGTCATGGAGGTAGTGGTTTGTTCTAACGCCTTCGTGATATCGAATCTTCCTCCTGGGAACTGGTGATTTTCCTCTGTGAGATCTTTTGCTTGGTTGGAGCTAGGACCTTTTGGAGGGACGGGTCGGTCATTTACGTTATTCTGGGGAGGAGGAGTATCTTTGATGGGGGGCACAGGTGTGTAAACTGGTCCTTTACCAACCTGACTCTGAGTATTGTATGGAGTCTACAAGCTAGTAAAGGTGTTGGCCTCGAAGGGCGGAATGGATTCGTCAAAGAATCCCTACAATTCGGATTCTTCTTCATCTTCTCCGGAAGTCCCGAAGAAGATGGTGTCACAGGTGAAGGCACTATGGGTTGTTTCCTGGACAGGAGGCTCCGGAGGGGTAGTATCGTGTGACTGCTACCTGTCCAGCTGGGAGATCATGATGACCTTCTCCAAAGTGGCACAATTTACCTCATTATGTGAACCAGTATCGTGTAATCTACACCAGTTAGTCATGGGCTAGAAATCTGTGACTGGCGTAAAATGTGATGGTCCAGCACCATTTTGGTTGGTGTTTTGGTTCAGAGGCGGGCCTCCGGTGTTTGCGTTGTTATTCTATTGTTGTTGATTGGGCCTAGGCCCATTGTTGAAGTTTCTCCCTCCGGCATTGTTGTTTCGTTGGCTGGAGAAAATGTTTCCCCTTTGGGAATTTGAATTCTGGGGCGCGTAGGACCCCGCCTTCAGTTGGCCCATATCCATGCTCAAGGTGGACAACATTCGCCGGAGGGATTCAACCTCGGTGGTCAACTGAGTGTTTGTGTCATAATGTGACGGCTGTTGCTGTTGTTGGCTTCCTGGGAAGGCAACAGTATTAGCCAGAGTCGAGGGCGGCAATCCTCCAGTCGCGGAGGACTGGAAAAAGGGCACTCCAGATGATTATGTCTGAGGTTGTTGTGTCTGCTACGGATGGTTCCAAGGGAAGACTTCCAGACCCGGTGTCATCTAGGTCTGGGTTGGGTAAACATACCGTTCTTGTTGATCTATCAAAGGTGGCAGAGGATTCATTACCATCAAGGGGGCACCTATTACCGGATTGGGGTTGTATCCTCCGGCATATGCAGTTCCGCCGGGGATCATGTTGAAAGGAGTGTTCTGCCCAATCCCACCCGGGGATTTGTTAAGACCGCGGGACAGCTCTATGGCTAGGTTGTAGACTTTTGCCAAGGTGTCCCGGTCGCCCGGGGCGGTTGTTCTCCAAAGGAGAGTGGCAACAAAAGGGTCCATCGCATTAAGATAGGTCTGTATGGTTACGTCTGGAGATGGGATAAAAGGGCCCGTGCACCGCTTTAGGGCGCGCTGGAACCTATGGTTGAATGCTGTGAGAGGTTCATTGGGTTCCTTTATAATGGAGATGAACTGGCTGTGGGACCAGG
>MU224474.1:2069087-2081281 GCA_018584345.1 Thuja plicata | reverse complement strand
TTTATTTCCCCCGGACAACCTTTGCAGGCGGAGTTGGCTGGTTTCCCCGGAACCAGGTGACAACTTATGACTGTTGGCGGACCCGGTCAGCAAAACCCCGTCAACACATACATACATACATATCTATGTATGTATGTATGCATGTATGCAACTACATATATGTATGTATGTATGCATTTGCATGCATATATGTATTTATGTATGTATGTATGTGCATGTATGTGTGTGTGTGTTTGTGTGTGTGTGTGTGTGTGTGTGTGTGTGTGCATGTGTGTGTGTAACTTTGTAGGAGCAAGGAGCCAAAATGTGTACACCCTAACTTCAAAGGTCAACAATATCAACTCTATTAACACCCTATTATACAATGCAACCTGTGACATGTAATGTGATGATTAGGCCAAGGTGTGAATAGTTTCAATAGCCCCGAATAATTGGAGTGTTATAAATGAGGTGCAATCATCCTTTCATTAGTATATGTAATTCTTAGAAATAAATCAGTGGTTATGTTGCACTGAAATATTCATAAATAGATATGCACTCAACAATGCAAATATCAAATAGAACAAGGGAACTCTGTTATTTTAAACCTTTGTAATGTTCAATTATGTTGCACTCAAACATTCAGTAATGAAAATATGGAAACAACTCATTTGTAACTGAATGCATCCAAAAAAATAGACAGTGGAGGTTAGTGTTAGCAAAACAAGCAAACAAAATCAACCAACATGGATTTTATTAACCTCCATCAAAGACTAGATGGTAAATGAGTTCACATATCTACTCCCATCGCTCGTCTTTGTCTACCTCCTTCACCTCCAAACCCTGAGCATCCCACACATAGATGAAGGTTTCTCCTGCAACCACTTCAAAAATGAAGTGAGAAAACGAGAAACAAAATAGAAACAAAAAGTTCAAAAATGAAAAATCCAGTAAATACCTGCAAATTCGAAGCGGAAGGTGATCCATAAATGAGAAGATAATGATGACATTCTGTGTTTGTAGGGTTCTCTATCAAGAACCTTTCAGCTCCCAACTAATGGGATACTCTATAATGGGTGGGAATGAAAGAAATGTTAGGTGTCTCGATCCATGCAAAAGAATGTGTATTCAATTGATATATGATGTTAAAAGGTGTCCCCTTAAGAAAAATTAAGGTGACTTGACACTTAGTAAATACAATTGCATGTTGCTTTACAAATATAAGTCTCTTCATGCAAGTAGATATTGAACTGTTAAGATCAAATATTGAATTTGACCTTGGCCACAAAGTCTCATGTTGATAAAATCAAATAAATGATAAGAACAGACTATTCAACGAACCTTGTTCAAGATTAATGATAGAAAATTAGTCAACTGAGATGTTGTGGCGTAAGGTGGTCATAGGAAGTATTGGCAGCTAGGGTGGTGGATAAGGTGGCATTGTGGAAAAATTCCACACAGCCACCCAAGTCTACATGCAAGGAAAAACTCCTACATTCACCTCAAACGTTACACACGTCCTCATTGACGCACCAAAACGGCAAGTTTTGCCTACCTTTGACCAATCATGTTTGAACACATGGCGAGGTAATTCCAAATGGGCTCAACTTTTGATTTTTGGTTGCCAACTAGGCCGGCTAGGGGTGCCAAACAAAAGGGTGTGGGGTCCATGTGGCGACCCACATGGACCCCCAATGTTAGGGTGTGCACGTTTGGCTCCTCTCCCTTAATATTCTCGTCGAGTTACATTGAAAACTCTTTACACTAAATTTGAAACCCTACAACCAATAAATTGAAATGAATTGTATATCCCTTAGGAGTGAAATTGAAACCAAAAAATAGACAACTTGTAAAGTGAAATGAAGTCGAAAGGCATTAACAATCACATTGAAACCATCAAGCATATAACTTATTAAACCCTTGATCTCCAATATTAGAATTGAAATTGAAAACCCTTAACACTGAATTGTTCACATGCTGGCTCAATCATCATATTACATGTTGCATATTGCATTTACATATTACTTTTACATATAGGATAGAGTTGAAAACAAAATGTATTGCAAATAACTGAATTTTCTTGTTCAAATTTTGGCTCAATCATCATAGTACATGTGAAAACCTTGCATTGACATATCAGTTAATGAAAAATAATACAGTTTCAAACAAAATACATAGAAATTTACCAAAAGCATTTGTAATTTAGGGAAACCGAGTAGGAAGAGTAGGTGGTGGTGAGGTGGGCGATGGCCTTGACCCTGCAACAGGAGCTTTGTTCTCGTTCCTGATGACCCTACAATAGGAGAATAATTATTATTCATTGAATGGTTTGGGATTCATATGTTGATCATATCACGCATTATGGGATGACCTTCAAACATCGACATGGATGGATTATTTAATATCCAACGTCTTTCTAAATCTTTACACTGCTCTTGAAGCCTCCTTTCCTTAGCCTTGTATTCCTTTTCTTTCTTCACTCACTTTTGTCTCTCCTCCTTCTTCTCTTCTTCTTTCAACATTGCCTTTTCCTTACGCCTAATCTCATTTTATTTTCTCTTCTTTTCCTTCTTTCCCTTTTCCAATTTGTGTGCAACCTTGTTTTCTATGATATGCTCTTTCTTCCTCTCTTTTATCTCCTCTAGCTCTTTCTTCCTTACCTCCTGATCCATATTCACTTCCATGTAATCATAAGATCTTAACAACTGGGATTGGTGACTGAAGAAGATCCCTTTGTTAGCCAGCTTGCCTAATTTTGGTTGACAATGTGAGTGGACAACTTTAAGAACTTTCTCAACAACATTTCCTTTTGAGAAGCCGGCAGGTTTAAGACTGTCTCAACAATGTTTCCTATTGAGAACCCAATGTCTCGCATACTTGTGACAATACCCTTTCATCTTCATCATTCTCACCTCCACATGTTTCTTGTGTCATATTTGCATCCACATCACTATCTAGTTGGATACATTCTGCATAGTAATGTACTATTTCTGACAGAAAAATTGTGCATGGTGTAGGGAAAGTGAAAAAGGAATCCCATTTTAGGACTTGAAAATCAACACCTTGATTCTCAAGCCCTTCTTCCAACCATGTGGGTACTATTCAATGTGATAGCATTCCAAGGCTCTTTGTTTCATTCCCTGATTTATTTTGAGGGGTATCTTGAATGGTATTGAATTGATTGTGTTCATTAATCTCAAAGGATTCCTTAGGAAAAGAAAAAGCATCAATGATGTTATCCTCTACTACTAATGTATGTTTTGGAGAAGAACAAACATAGCTCATCAAGGCCTCATCTATAGAAGGAATGTCAATGAAACTCATAGCAAGTGGGTTATCATTAGGAAAAATACTCATATTATCATCCTTGTGCACCAAATGATCCTTATAAGGAAGAGAGACATTGTAGAAGAAATATCATCATTGTTGTTGAAGTCCTGTTTGGTAAGAGGTGTATCTTTAAAAGGAATAGTGGGAATCACAATGTTGGGATCAATTTTGGGAGGGTGAACATTATAGGAAGGAAGACCTAAATTGTCATCATATGCATGAAATGGGACATCTTGGAAATATTGAAGAAAACTAGAAATTGAACAAGAAAATGAAGATAAAAATTCCATTGAAAATGAAATGCAATAACTAGAGATGAAATATTTTTGTATTTTTGTATTGTTAGGAACAAAATGCAATGCAATGCAATATTCTAAGATTGAAGTAGATCTATGATGCAATTTCATCTTTTACACAATGCAAATTTATTGAATGAAATGATGCAATTGATGTAATGGAAATCTAAGAAACAAATGAAAGGTAGAAGCTAGAGATCTAGATGCATACAATGTAACAAAATAGTGATCAACAGTGAACACAATGCATACAAAGTAGATCTAAATACAAAAGGGGATCTAACACCAAAATCAGAATGGAAATGTCATAAGTTGGCTTCACCAAAATGTAACATATAAAATGGTGATCAATGGTAGACCACCAAATTTAATATACATTGGAATACCAAACCCTCAACATAATGAATCTGATTAGCACAACCAAGAGAGCAAGGGTACAAATTCATGATCCACACAATGTGGGGTTTTTGTGGTTCCTTATGATAGGGATGAAATGATATGTAAATTTAATGACTGATTAAATCAATGCAAATATTATGTATGAAAGTAAATACAAGAGGAAATAGAAAGGGATAACTCACATTGAAACTAGGAGAGAACAAGTGAATTTCAAATCTGGGTTTAGCTGTCGTAAAACTGTGAGAAACAAAAATAGTTTTGGATCTGGCACTCTGAGACCTATAATTCCTGACTGTGAAATTTTCAGATCTAAAGGAAAATGCCGACTCAAATTGACCTAGTCCCAAGAATTTGGCATTATCTAAGAGGCTAAAAAATGGTGAAATCTATATCAGACTCGTCACTGGTTCTATAACTCTAAAATTATGGATCCGAGACTCTACCACCTATTCTTGCACATAGAAAAGAAGGGGAAATTATTGTTGGGAGGGGCTTGCCTTGGTCAAGCCCCCGTATAGGAATTAAACTTTAAATGAAATAGATATAATTGAAAGAATGTTAACATGTAGCAAATATTAGATCTAAACAATAGAATGTATCATACCATGTAGATGCAATTGTCTCTAAATATGTGATCAAGAATTTTGATGCAATAGCTTTGAATCAACACAAAAACCAAAAGGAAATCATGTAAGACAAAACCTGATGTAGTAGATATTGTAATTTGACCCAGTGTTGCATTGAAGAAGAGAGAGAAGAGAAAGACTTGATGGATGAATGTGGATCTCCTTCCTTGATGTCAAACTCCTTTATTTATCCTCCAATGGGGAAAAGAGTTAGATCTATGGAAGAAAATGCCTTGAATGCTTGATGATGAATGCCTTCAATGGATGTTTGCTTTCACTTGGGTATCTTAAATGCACAATAATAGCATATGTATAGCTTTCAAAATAATGGATGGATGAAAATAAGAGGAAATGGTCTCCTTTTATAGACATTTCAGGGCTAAGATTTCACAAGGATGACCCCGATTAAGCACCTAGGAGAAACAACCTTACATAGGGCACAAAGCCCACTAAATGAAAAGGCCCTAGGACAAGGCCGACCTAAGTCAGCCTAATCCAGGAAAAGGCCGACCCAAGTCGGCTTTGTCCAGGAAGACTTTTTCAAAGCTAGCATGAGACCTGGGGTTGTATGCTAAAAGGGAGATCTAAAAGCCTTGGATTGTCAGGAAATCAGGGCCAATCCCGTGATGTAAAATGCATAAAAGGATCTAGGAGGTTAATGAATTATGAATGGATGGAAAAATGGGAAATGTGCATAGAAATGAGAGTCAAACTCATGTCTGAAGGAGGAGGACCTATATCTAAATTAATTATGCATTTAAGTGCAATATGAGGTCCTACACATTAAAGTGGGCTCAAAATGGTCCCAAAATGAGCATAGATTAAGTGATTACCTTTTAGGATGGTACATTTAGCCCCCACTTTAGCAGGAGTATGAGACAAACTCATGCTTACGGTAAAGGAAGAGAGAGAAGAGAGAACAAGATGAAAGAGAGAGGTAACAATAGGTGAATTACAAAGAGGTAAGACAATACTAAGTTTAAGGATGTAAGCCACCAAACCAAGGATATTAACTCCATATCCATGCACAAGGGCACAAAAACAAAGAAAGAAGAAAAAGAAAGACAAAAGACAAAAGAAAAAAAAGGGGTTAGTACTAAAAACAAAACTCCAAATTATCTAGTGAAAGAGACCTTGATAGAAAATGTCTCATCCGCTAATATCATGTCTAGAAAGCTATTGAAAGAGAAAATGTGATCACATAGGAAGAAAAATAGCATTGCCAAAGATGATAGAAACTCCATGGTCTAACCTACTAGAATAACCATGAGAGAGAGAGAGAGAGAGAAGCAAATCATGTTTTGTTAGTCAACTCTTACCTTAAAAGATTTTGTGCACATGGAAGATTTGTTTTGCGCATGGAGTGGATTTCAGGGGATCGGTCTTATGGAAACCATTGTCTCCATATGGATCCATATCTAGGGATTAGTCTTATGAAAATTCTGTATGAATCCATGTGCAGGGATTATTATAATAGAAATTTTGTATGAATAATTGTCTAGGGATTAGCCTTATAAATTCCATTGTGAGGAATGTTCAAGGATTAATACTTATGGAGATCTCTACATGAATCTGCAAAAGATGATCAGTCTATTGATAAAAGAAACAAAAACTATGTATAATGTACGAAGGAGGTTGTATGTATGCCCCCTCCTTATGATGTAAATTTAGGAGTTATCATAAGGAAGAGAATCAAGGATACATACTTCCAATCAACAAGAAGATATCCTTAAAACAACAATGTATGTCATTAACTTAGCTAAGAGTGATCACTCTTATGAGATAAGAAAATAGATAATCGTGAAAGGATATTCTGCTCATGGGAAGAGACCCTTGAAAGGAACAGATCTTGGCTATAAGACATCTACCTTCAAGAGGAGTTCTTGGACAAAGATAGCATCTTCAAGACAAAGAGGGGGAGGAGAACAAGAATGGGTCCAGTTATCCCCCTATTACCAAGTGAGATAGGGATTCTTGATGAAGGATGACAAACTTTGAAACACATAGTAAGAGAAGGTATTTATAATGAACATATTTTTGAAAATAAAGAAGAGGTTGTGATCAAGGATACACACCTCTTGTATAAATTATTTATAAGAAAATAATGTCACGTGATAAACAAATGCCAATGTACTAAGGAAAGTAGACCCTTAGACAAGAGAGAAAAAGAATTTACAAGAAATATTTCCCACCAAGTATGAAGGAAAGACAAAATATATAATACACCCTTGAATATAGTTACTTCATAGATACACAATTCTAAGAAAAATAAGTTGCAAATCAGAGAAAATCCCTAATTTAAAACAAACATATATATGCTAGAAAATACATCACATATAAAGTAAGCAAGTCATCCACTAAAGAAATGAAAGGATGAGGATGATTATTAAATGATAGACATGCCCTTTAATGCGTAAAAGAAATGTTAAGAAAATATGTTAGTATCTTGCATGAAATAATGGATCTCATGCCAAAAAGAATGTACCATCTTAAAATAATAGCAAATTCATAGAGATGAAAGGAGGAAGAAGAAGGATGACAGTTTATGTCTACTTAGTGGTCAACCCCAATTATACAAGATATACACTTCCAAGCAAGGAATATATTGTAGGGAGGATACTAGTCCCATGAAGGAGAAATATCTTGTAACAATAATTCCATACAGGGAGAATATCATAGTACAAAAGAGATGATTAACAAAGAGATAATGGATCCTTTGAAATGAGAACAAGATGAGAGAGAAAGAGTAACCCAATATAAGCCCTACATGATAGATATTTTATAATAAACATGCACTTCCAAGCAAGCATACCGTTGCAACTCAGGATGTAAATCTCTTGAAAAAGAGAAGATCCTTATGTAAAACAAAAATTCCACGCAAGAGGGCACATCATACTATAAAAGATGAAAGCTTCATGAAGGATATTATATGTATTGGATAGAAAGAGAAAAAGAGGAAGGACACATTATGCTCCCTAAGTGGTTTTCATTTATAATAGACAGGTGTTTTCAAGAAAACATAAGGTTGCAACTAGGGATGTCAACCTCCTAAAAAAGGGAATATCCTTATGTGAAACAACAAATGCATACAAGAAATAATGTCATCATATAAAAGAAATGAGTTAACAAAGGGAGAAAATGAAGAGTTTGAGATAGAGATGAGAATGAAATATGACCCTTGCCCCCCAAGTGAGGAGACAAGGAAAAAGGACTATTATGTTGCTCACAATTTATGATTGCACCTAAAATTGCATCACCATAAATGATAGTGAGCCTACAAAGGATAGGCTTAGCAATGTTACATAGTTAGGAGAAAAATAATAGTGATATTGTTATTATGTATAATGATGATGAAAAGGTGCCATTCATTGTTGCAAGTCATTTGAATCACACCAAAATCAATGAATTCTTGAATTTTACACTTCAAATCATAATATTCATTAGTCTTATGGCCATGAATTTGATAAAACATACAAATGGAAGAATTGTCTTGTTCGTGTTTGCTATTATTGCACTTATTTTTAAAAGGAAGAGTAATTAAGTTGGCCTTTAGCAACTCAAAAAAAAATAGTCTCTTGTTGTGAGGAGAAATGTATAGATTGATTGGGAAAATGAGAATGTTGGAAACCTAAAGTTTCTTTTGAAAAAAAATTCTCATTAGGAAGGTTTGATGTATTAGTAAGATAAGAGGCTCCATTAGGTGGAGTAGGATTTAAATTTAAAGAGGACCAAACAATATCAACACATTCATCAAATGGAGTTGTTCGATTCTGAAATTCAAAGGTCTTGTTCTTGATATGGAATGTTGGTGTAAAATCTAACGTTCCCCAATCATCATCTTGAAGTGTTAATGGTCCACCTATTTTTAGTGGAGAAAGAAGTGAAGAATGAAATGGATATTGAATAGAGTCAATTTGATCAGGTTTCTTATGTTCTAAAGTTGGGTTTGTAGAAATAAAGTCATCAAGGATATTATCCTTTTGAGTATTGTTGTAGATGTATGGTACTGCATGATAATCTAGTTTCATAACACTTTGTACAACAATCCCTAATTTGTTTTGAGGGGTATCTTCAATGGTGTTGAATTAATTGTGTTCATTAAGCTCAAAGGATTCCTTAGGAAAAGAAAAAGCATCAATGATGTTATCCTCTAGTGCTAAGGTATGTTTAGGAGAAGAAAAAACATAGCTCATGAAGGCCTCATCTATAAAAGGAATGTCAATGAAACTCATAGGAAGTGGGCTATCATTAGGATAAATAGTCATGTTATCATCCTTGTGCACCAAATGATTCTTATAAGGAAGAGACATTGTAGAAGAAAGATCATCATTGTTATTGAAGGCCTCTTTGGTAAGAGGGAGATCTTTACAAGGAATGATGGGAATCACAATATTGGGATCAATTTTGGGAGGGTGAAAATTATAGGAAGGAAGAACTAAATTGTCATAATATGCATGAAATGGAATATCTTGGAAATCTTGAAGAAAAATTGAAATTGAACAAGAAAATTAAGATAACAATTCCCTTTAAAAGGAAATGCAATAACTAGAGATTAAATATTTTTGTATTCTTGTATTGTTTGGACAAAATGCAATGCAATGCAATCTAAGAATGAGCTAGATCTATCATGCATTTTTTTTGTCTTTTTCACAATGCAAGTACATTGAATGAAATGATGTAATGGAAATCCAAGCAACAAATGAAAGGTAGAAGCTAGAGATCTATATGCATACAATGTAACAAAATAGTGATCAACACAATGCATACAAAGTAGATATAAATGCAAAAGGGGATCTAACACCAAAATCAGAATGGAAATGTCGTAAGTTGGGTTCACCAAAATGTAACATAGAAAATGGTGGTCAATGGTAGACCACCAAATTCAATAAACACTGGAATAACAAACCCTCAACACAATGAATACGATTAGCACAACCAAGAGAGTAAGGGTGCAAATTCACGATCCACACAATGTGGGGTTTTGTGATTACTTATGATAGGGATGAAAATGATATGTAAATATTGATATGTAAATGCAATGATTGATTAAAGAAATGTAAATATGATCTATAAAACTAAATGAAAGAGTAAATAGAAAGGGAGAACTCACCTTGAAACTAAGAGAGAAAAAGTGAATTTCAAATCTGGGTTTTACTGTCATAAAAATGTCAGAAATAGAAATAGTTCTAGATCTAGCACTTTGAGACCTATAATTCCCAACTATGTAATTTACAGATCTTAAGGAAAATTTTGACTCAAGTCAACCTAGTCTCATAAATTTGACCTTGTCCAAGAGGCTCAAAAATTGGTGAAATCTATAGTAGATCTCTCACTGGCTTTGTAACTCTAAATTTCTGGATCTAAGACTCCGCCACCTATTCCTGCACACATAAAATAAGGGGGAATTATTGTGGGGAGGGTCTTGCCTTGGTCAATCTCATGTATAGGAATTAACCTTGAAATGAAATAGATGTAAATGAAATAATTTTGACATGTAGCAGAGATTAGATCTAAACAATGGAATGTATCATACCATGTAGATGCAATTGTATCTAAATATGTGATCAAGAATGTTGATGCAATAGCTTTAACTCAACACAAAAACCCAAATGAAATCATGTAAGAAAAAACCTCATGTAGTAGATTTTATAATTCACCGCATTGTTGCATTGAATAATAGAGAGAAGAGGAAGACTTGATGGATCAATGTGGGTCTCCTTCCTTGATATCAAACCCCTTTGTTTATCTTCCAATGAGGAAAAGAGTTAGATCTATGGAAGAACATACCTTGAATTATTGATGATGAATTTATTCAATAGATGTTTGCATTCACTTGGGTCTCTTGAGTGCACAATAATAGATTTAATGTGTATAGCTTGCACAATAAGGGATGGATGAAATTGAGAGGAAAAGGTCTCCATTTATAGACATTTTGGGGCTCATATTTCATAAGGCCAACCCCGATTAATCACCTAGGAGAAAAAACCCCACATAGGGATTAGTGTTGGAATAGTCCCAAGGATAACTGAGAGGGGGGGGGGATGAATCAGTTATCAGTCAATTTAATTATTTTCTCTTTCTTAAATATAATTTGATATAAAGTAAATGCACATTCAGATAACACAATAGAGTACTCAACAATTTTGATTACGGGGAAACCAAATAGGTAAAAACCCTGGTGGGAATTAGCACCCACAAATAACTACACTAGTTTATAATGATCCCTATTAGGAGATCTTACAACCCTGTTAGGATTTGATCTTTACAATGCAAGAATTACAGATACCTAGTTAAAGGTCAGACCCTGTTAGGAGTCTTTTGCAGATAACCCTGTTAAGGGTGAGGACTCACTGTCCAATAGCTCACTACTAAGATGGTGAAGGCTACAACCTTCAGTACAATAGATATACACTATATCTGGTAAATGAATTGTTTGAGTAGACCTACTGTCTTGATCAATTCCAATGAATTGCAGTTAACTTCTGTTTCTTCACATAGATCTTTAACTTATTCTTTCTAACTTTTTGCTCTTCTCTATCTTTTCTTTTTCAAGACATTTTTGGCACTTAGCAAACATATCTAAACTTATATATGTATCTTCACAAAGGATAAGGTCATGATGGTATCTGGAAACACTTCATCATCTTCCTTGTCGGCTCAACCAAGAACGCAATCAAGATTAAGACCGCACAACAAAAACTGAATAGACGTGATGCTTCACAAAGTCGGCTTCACCAAATTAACTCTAACATCAAGATTTTGTTGAAAAATGTTTAGCGCCTTTGGATAATTATATTTAACTCATAAATAACTATGAATACAAACAGGCATATCCTGAAGATAGGCGCAACTCAAGAAACACTGTATTTACGTCAAATCTCAACAGATAAACTCCAGAAACTGTAACTGCCATAACTGATTAATCATAACTCAACTGTAACTGCATATCTGACATGGCATGAATGCACATAGCATCTAGAACATGTATACACCATGGAAATAAACATGCATAGCTCCAAAACATCTGTACTAATAATTTCATATAGGATACCTACTGTATATTATATGTTGTCATCAATGACAAACATACAATCAATTATTTGCACAGAGGCAAATCTCCAACAATCTCCCCCTTTGACATTGATGGCAACATATGATATCATCAACTCAAATTGTCTTCCTTCTTTTTACAATCTTCTCAATATCCCCATCAAAGGTTCCTCTTCATTTCTTTTTCTCTGTATACTCCCCCAGAGTATATGCTCCCCCTTACTAATACTCCCCCTTTGACATCAATGAAAAAGGGTGTTAAACACCATCAAGCATAGGTACTACTCTAGAAGTAGAGTAGTCAACCATTCATCAGTCACCAAGGACTGATGTTCATGCTGCAAGTTCTAATCATACTGAGGAAAGGGAATTACTCCCAACTTCTCCTTGAGATACTCAAAAGTATCTTTTGATAGAGGCTTTGTAAAAATATCTGCTAGTTGTTCTTTGGTGCTCACATAATCCAACTTTACTTCTTTGTCTGCAACTTTTTCTCTTAGGAAGTGGTATTTGA